>JAOUZG010031181.1:68899-92335 GCA_026289955.1 Argiope argentata
TGGTATTGGTCTGAATGGATTTTGATACGGATATGCTGGTATTGGTCTGAATGGATTTTGATACGGATATGCTGGAGTTGGAGTAGCCAGATTAGAAAATGGAAATGGCGGCATTGGTCCATATGGAGATCTTATTTTACGGGGCAACGAAGTTCTTACTGGTCTTTAGATTATTAGATAAGGCTATGATATGAATATTTATCAATTAGTTTTATTTACAAAGAAATAAATAACTTATCGTTTTTGAATTGTATGGTTTTATTACTTAAGAATAAAGGCATTAAGTTATATAGAGAACATGAAATTTTTGTTAAGGTTTCAAGAATGCTACGAAAACTTTGAAACACTATTATATTTATATAAATGTTTTATACCTCTTAATTTTTAATTTAACATTAAAATGAGCAGCAATTTGTCCAGCAATGTATTTTATACAAAATTGAATATTTTCCTTCTTAATAGTCTGGAACTAGTGTATATTATATTAATTATTTATTAATGTAATTTCCGCTGGATAAAATGTTACAGTTTCTTTTTTAATATATAGATTGATGATTGTAATAAATGTATTTTCTTTTTAAAATATTTACTAAGAAATATACCAGATAGTATGACTATAAAAATTCTTTAAAGCAAAATATTTTCTGAGATTTCATTGTAAAAAAACTATTTAAAAAATCATAATGCTTTTATCAAATTTGTTTCACCTGTTTTAAATGTAAATCAAATATCTGCAATGCAGGCGTTGTTATACTAGCGGCCATTCGTCATACGCTGATTCGCCATTAATGCTAGCTAAAATGTCCAATTTATAATTTATGTTACTTGATCTCACAATAGGTGTTTTAGAAAAGAATTTTTAAACTTCAAATTTTGATACTCATATTATTCACGTATACTATTTTGTAGGTCTTAAGCCGTTGTGTTCATTGTAGTAAGCTTCCCTCTCTAACTTTCTGTAATACCCACAAAGTTCAATTTTAAATAATGAAACAAAAATTAATATTAAGACCTGTTTTAGTGAATCCCAGCATGTCTTTAAAAAAATACAAGAATTGAAAGTAGAGTCTTTCAGCATTAAATTCTTATGTGCACTGCAGAATAGTTTTCATAATTTATAACGTCATCAAAATTATTTAACTCACACTTCCCGGATTCAATGAAAAATTTAGTTTTATCTTTAAAATGATATAAATGCTGCCAAAAATAATATATTATTTTTTTTGTAAATACATTTTTAAAAATATGAAGATTAAATTTTTAACTATTTTTTTTAGTCTTGCAAAATATAGTTGACTCTCCAACTTTTAAATAAACGTTCTAAAATAAATAAATGTTTCTATTTTCTGCCTTCAAATCTGACCGATTTATTAAGTTTTGAATATTTCAACATTAGAATAATCAACATTTTCATAATTTATGACAATCGGTCTTGAGAAACGCTGAGAGTTTATTGTCTTTTTTGAGACGGTCGATGAAGTAATCAATAATCACCCGTTTTTATAGAATAGTGATGTCAAAATTTTCATAAGTTATTAGCTTTATAGACCTTTCAACTTTATATAAATCTTGTATCTTCAATAAGATTCAATTTTATCGACTAATTTAGCTGATTAGAGTAGAACTCTTAAGGAATTAGCTTCTTAAGAATATTTTGTTAAATCTGATTTATAAGGAACAAGGCATATTTAAAAGTTTAAAATTTGTAATTTATTGGCATTTATCGACTAAACTTACATAAAATATAATTATTTATTTCATTTCGACTATGTTTTAGCAGATGTATGTCTGTTATTAAAGGTTTAAAAATTCGCTGTTAGGCTCCATTTAGAATAGACATCATGTACACATTAAACCATATTTCTCTTTAAAAAACCGTTTAACTGAATTTGTAACATACGTACTGTAAAAGATCATGGAATACGTTTCGTTATATCTGGTTTTCAAAAAAATACCGTGCTTCATATTTATTTACTTTCATACAGACACGTGCTCAAAATTTTATTTTCATCTATTTAATTTGGAATGATTAATTATTCTTTAATAATTTTTTGTCAATACGATGGCAATACGTTGAACAAATTATTTGTCGTTAACGTGCAACGTTGTCGCTTAAATTTCATTTTCCTTCCATGAGAAATTATTTTTTGAAAACAAAAATTAAATTATCTTTAAAAATTCATTAACTGATTCGATAAAACACTAAAATCATCAATAAGATCATTTTTTGTTTAATTTAAAAATCAGCTTAGTTATAATTTCAGAAATTATAGCTTGAAAATTTCTTTTAATGAATTGGAATATTAATTACAAATTTTTTAAAATCCCTCCGATGAGCATAATTTTACCCTCCAAGTATAAACGTGCCAAATTTGATAGCTGCAGGTCGAACAGTCTCGTCTGAAGAGCGCTAAAACGCACACACACACACACAGAGAGAGAGAGAGAGAGAGAGATTCATACAACACAAACACGCTTTCTCTCCCACACACACAAGCAGGTTGCTGTAAACAAACTTGTGAATTTGTGCCTTGAAAATGGATATACGATTTCCCCAGAAAAACGTAAATGCGTCCACTTTTGCAGGGAACGGGGTATTCATTTAGACCTTGAAATTAAAATTCGTAATACTACCATCCCTGGGGTAAATGAAATAAAGTTTTTGAGTTTAAAATTTACCGTAAACTCACTTTCCTTCCTCATATCCTACAACTGTGGAAGAGATGTGACACGTCATTAAAAATCCTTAAGTTACTTTCCAGGACTACCTGGGGAGCAGACCACATTTCCTTGCTCCAAATTTACGTAGCAGATTGATTACGGATGTATAGTGTATGGCTCTGCTCGTCCTACGATTCTACGTAGACTTGTCACTGTACTTACTCCATTCTGCATTGAGAATTTGCTTAGGAGCATTCCGCACGTCACCAGTGAATAGTTTATATGTTTTAGGCCATCATCTAACACTAAATTTGCGTCGTGAAAATTTATCGGTCCAATATTATCTTCAAGCACAGTCTGTTCCGAAGCATCCTTTGCACTCTTTGTCATTTCCTGTTAGTCTTCCAAGACTTTATATTGCTCGTCGCTCTCACGTGCTTCCATTTTGCGAGAGAGTTAAACTGCTTCTTCGTGATTATGAACTTCATGATAAGGTAATCCAGACTATCGATTTATTTCCCTTTCCTTCCTCGAATACTCCTCAGTTTTCATTTTTAAATCCCTTCTCTGGGTTTGAGAAGCAGAGTTCTGCCCCTATTATCTACAAAAATCTGTTTAATTCTCATTGCTCTCAGTATTCAGATTACTTAAAAATATTTACGGATGGTTCTAAATCAGACGGTCATGTTGGTTGCGGTATCGTATTTGATACCGATACATTTAGTTACCGGCTAGATTCGTCTATTTCGGTTTTATCTGATGAATTAATAGCTATCCTTTATACTCTTCAGAAGATTTCACTCTCTTCCTATCGTAATTTTTTTATATATATTGACAGCAAGAGTTCATTGAAAATTTTCTCTAATGGTAATAATCAGACTCATCCAGTTGCCGTGGAAATCCTCGATCTACTAAGGACTTTGAAAATCAAGAAGTTTAAGATATCATTTTCATGGATTCCGAGTCATGTCGGAATCACTAGTAATGAGCAGGCAGATGATGCAGTAAAGAGTGCATCTTTACTTCTATAAAGAGACATTCTGTCCTGCGAGGTAAAAAATATTTTTCAGCGTCGTCTCTACGCACTCTGGCTGGAAACATGGAATAATATTACCAATAACAAACTTCGTACCGTAAAACCTAACATTTTATCCTGGCCTTGTTTACCAGTGCGAAAGTTAGACGTCAAATTGTCTAGACTCCGCATTGGTCACAATCGTTTTACTCATAAACATCTTTTATTCGGCGATTTTATTCTCCTTTATGATCTAGATGCAAAGTAATTTTATCGGTTCTTAATCTTTTAGTTGAGTGTCATGGTTTTGATCATCATCGTATGCGTTTTTTTAATACTTTAACAGTGAACCTTCAAATGCTAATAGGGAAACATCCTCCGAAAAACCTTTTTAATTTTTTAAAAGCAATTGGTTTTTATCCTTTTATTTAAAGCTTGAATTTGGTGCAATTTTATACAGTGGTTGAATACCTGGCTTTGAAATATTTTAATCAGCTTCTATTTAAACTGTATTTTCATAATCACTCTTTTAGTTTTTAACCGTACGACTGGCGCAGTACAACCAAATACTGGCTCTTACGCCACTTAAACCCACTATCCATCCATCCATCCATCCACACTCACACAAACACATATATTGAACTTTATTATATTTTATTACTAGTAAAGATGAGATTAAGAGTATGATCAAGTATTCAGATTTTTTTTACTAGAGAGGCTCAAGAAACTGTTTTTACATTTGTTTATACTTATGTTTTTATATTATACACATAAAATATAAATTCGATTTGAAGTTTGACACTAAGGAATCAATCTTGAAGGAATTTAATTTAAAAATTTACAAGAATAACAGATGAATTAAAAAATATTTTTATGTGTATTTATTACTGAGAATACATGTAATAAAGCATATTCAATTTTAGAAAACTGATCAAAAATTGTTGAAAGATTGTTGAAATGAAAAAGAAGGCATCTTAAAATACCCTGCTTCTGAGAAGCCTGATAAAATTTTACAAATTTCATTAATGGGTTGCTTAACACGCACATGCATTTTCGAAAAATTGGCATTCATATTCATCAAATTATACAGGTTTTTTAAAAAAATGTGTAACTGTCCTATAAGTCTTTTGCTTATAAAATGGTATTTTTTCTATAGAATTTGTGAAACATACGGTAAAAATTTATTGAGAAGTTATATTAAAGGATGAAGAAATATTTTTTATGTATTTGAGGGATTATCAGCATTTTCAACTGCTCAAGTTTGGCATATAGCATAATTTCATTTATGACTTAATATACAGTTAAGTTTTTATAAAGATAACAAAAGAATAAAATTAAAACAATAAATTAAACTATGTTACATTTCAATGACTTTCTAAAATAATCTAAAATAATACAGGAGAGAAATCTCTCAAACTTGAGAATAATCCTACATCTTTGAATGGATGTAAATTCTGCAAAAGGTTGGAAATATTCTAAATTTTCTTTCATAATTAATTTTTAAACACTTAATGTAAATTACCTTAAATTAGGCATTAAAAAACAGAAATCTTTTAATTTGTTATTCATTATTAGTTGCAAAAACCTTAATCTTTTAACTATCTGTAAATTGATGAACTTCTGAAGACAAACCGTACTGCTTAGAATATTAATATCACTCCATTAGAGCTCCCTTTCATATTGGAACGCTATGATTGAACTCATCATAACGCACAACATCGTCAAAATACTTATCATTTTTTTATATGAGGGACAAGTAATTCTAGCAGAATTAAAAACAAAAACAAATAGTGAATAGTTTTTTTTAAAAAAAAGGGTAGCTGTTATTTATGATGTAAAAAGTTGCATTACTTTATACTAGCGTATAATTGGAAGTTGAAATTACGGAAATTATGAATAGCATAATAAATGTTTAAATAAAACACATTTATAGAATGCTTAGATGAATTATTATTGCCGTTTTTACTGTTTTAAATATTAACTAAATAATTATTACTACAGATGATTTCGTTTTTGTCTTTCGAGTTCACAAAAATTAAATTGATATTCGCATGATATATACACGTCTAAGACGGAAATGAATATGGTCAGCTAAAAGTAATAAGTGAAAATCACATAGCAAAAATATCTGAAATTAAGGAAAAGGATTTAATGTGGTATCCAGATTTGATATCGGACGTTTAAATTTCAGAACGAATGCTTAAAATAATTTAATCGATTATTATTATAATAAATGGATTTATTGACATTTCATAATGTAAACAAAAAAATATCAATTTGTTTTTTCAGATCATATTACTTCACCACTAAAGACATCCAAATTATAATTAAAAAAAGGAAATCTTTTGAGTTAAACCTCCACAGCAGAGAGAAAAGATGTTTTGATTATAATTGGGAGTTATTGATCATTAATAAAGAAGTTGGCTCTTTTAAAGAATCGATGTTAAAACTTGCTAACATCGATTTTTGTTGATCATTATTAAAACATGTTGACATTGAATTTCAGTAAAAATTGTTGTTACTGAAACAACATATTTTAAAGAAATTACTCTTTTGGATGTTGCCCTGAATACTTTGAAGAAAGTTATTAAATTCTGAGTAGCATATTATCAAAAGTAAATGGATTATATTTTATACTAAGACGCAATTGACAAGACATTTAACTTGTTATGATGATATTTTGCCTTTTAAGTTAAAGGTTTCATTGATTTGTTAATTTTTAAACACCCTGTTTTCTGTCTTTTCAAATGAAGCGACAACATTTAATCTGAAAAGGCACGGGTAATTTGTAGTTCAACAATAAACGTAAAGGATGAGATAGGACAGGCAATTTGTAACCATCAATGGGAAGGACGGCTATTTGACACATGAAGAAAGCTTTAATATGTATGGTTGAAACTAATGTTAAATAGCTTCAAAATACATTTAGCCTATAGGTACTAATAAAGGTTTTAGAAACATACGAATGCATTCGTATTCACGATAAAGAATACTTATTTAACTAATTTTAAAATAGTCTTCTATGAATTATTTATCTGTTACAAAATCTGATGGAAAACACTTTATTTTTGTTCTTATTATTTCTATATTTCATTCCCTCTATTCATTTATTTTTTTTATCTAATTTTATTTCCTTTAGTAAATTTAAAGTATGAAGAAAACTATACATCAGCAATTATATACATATTGAATATTTCCGTTTTCATTTTGCTGTGGTATTAAGGTTTGCATGAATATAATAATTTAAGATTTCTTTTAAATTCAAGAAAGAGATCTTCTATCCATTCAAGAACCTCGAATATTTCAAGTGGCCACCCCTAAATCTGGCCATTGCCGTTTGTAAAGGATGCTTTTTTAATAGAGACAAACCAGGACTTTTGGTAACATACCAATTGTGTACCATTGGAATACGCCAAGCAGAGAGAAATTTAAGATTAATTAAAGAGTGGATTTCCAAAGGGGTGACTCACTAAAGAGCCCATGAGCAGATCACAGCCCTACTTGCTGAGCATATCCGCAAGTTTCCATGCACTCCAGCATAGGATGGAATCCATTGAAGGTGAAGGAGTCCTCAAGCCAATCTTATAGAGAAGCCTCAATGTGAATTGATCAGGAATATCAAAAGTTTTGGGCCAATTTTTATAATACTGAATGAGACTCCTGCTATGTTAGGATCTAAATACTATTTTTGTTAATGGTCAGGGCTTGCTCTAGGGCTGCACCTATAGCTACGATATCTGATCTGAAAATGGAGCAATAGTCATGGCTTCGGATGTTGAATCTCAACTTACCCTTAGTATCGTTTACGAAAACCACATTCCCGATCCTACAATCTTCAAGTTTGTTATCATGAGCCAAGACGTCATATGAAATGCTATTTACAACCTCCAAGGCTAACTGTTTCAAAAGGTCATGGTGATCTGCCTATTTATTAGCATGGAACCTCAGAATATCATTAAAACTAATGCCATTTAAAGACAATGTGGGAGACTGAAGTGGTAGAAGGAACCACCATAAAATCAATAAAACGTTTTATCCGTGAATATTCCAGAATCGTGTCTCTTTTTAAACGTTGAATACTATTCCAAATATAAAATGTGATTAGAAGTCCTGTTATAAAATTTTAGATTCGTCAGTTTATTAAAATATTTAAAAGAGCCCATCTTGAAACTTATGGTCAGAAGTACAATGTCAGCTTCATAAAGGACTACTTTTCTAGGGCAGCTATTACTTAACGTGATAATTCTTTCAGCCCTTATCTGCACTCTTTCCAGAATCTTTAAATTAGTCCAATGCCTTTTCAAATATCTTGTAACCGTACTCAAGAATAGGATGTACTAGAGAACAATATGTAAGTCTGAGTGTAGAAGCAACAGCTCCCTATTCTCTTATAAAAAAGTACTTCAGAATCTGTAGCCGATATCTAGCTTTATCCAATATCTTCTCAATATGATTTTTAAAATTAATTTAGTAATCCCAGATAATTTGGATATTTGTCAATGTCCAGCAATTGATCACCAAAATATACAACAGAGGAATAATTGTAGAGATGACTTCTTTGTGGTAAACAGACGAGTTGACTTGGTAGCATTGAAACTTAATTTTTGGGAGTTCGAGAAATCCCAAACGGCTTCCAAAGAGCTATCGAGATTAGATTCTAATTCATTAATATCTACACCACTAGACCAAAACACAATGCCATCTGCGAGTATGCAAATCTTTCATGGAAATAGAATTTTTTAAAATCCCTGCTATATAAATGAAGAGGGTTGGACTAAGAACACAACCCTGAGGTATTCTCTGATACAATCTGTAAGAACTCGATTTCCTATTTAGATAGTATACACAAAAATTTCTGTGAGTCAGGAAGGTAGAAATCCATGGGAGTTCTCTAGCTCTGATGTCAAAGTCTTGATAGAATTTAGTTATTAACCTATTCCTGCATACCCTGTCAAATGCTTTTGTAAGGTCTAGAAAATACGCCGCTATATGTTTTGTTGGTTTGTAATTCTGGTCATCCCTGATACTCTGACGGAAGAATAAAATCTGGTCCATAGTACCATGGGCTCTTCTGAATGCATATTGCTTATGAGGATCAAAGCATTGGGTCAATAATGTGTCAGTCTTCTCGAATATATTTTCTCCGTCAGCTTACTAACAATACAAGAGACTGAGATTGGTCGGTAACTGTCAGAGGAACTGGCCTTTTTATTGGGTTTACAAATGGAATGGCTGTGGTATATTTCCATTGCTTATACAATCTTCCAGTAGACCAGAGCAAGTTAAAAATGTGTAGAAGCCTACTTTTGCCCGCAACTCCCATTTAATTTAGAAATTGTCCATGGATTCCTAGGGTCATAGAGATTTAGTCAGATCCTGGATGTGGATAGCGTAAGATAATTCATCTGTTGTGAAATCCTCTTCAAATAGAGGGTTAGATGCCTTGAACATCCAGACAATATTTCACAAGGCTTCTTGTAGTTATAGATAGTTTAGAAATGTTACAATATTATAATGTGCTTGAAGAAAACATATGTCTTTTGAAAAGAACTATATTAACTCCATTGTTTGCAATTATCTTGATTTATTCCATAAATTTGTATTTAACGTAGGAATTTTGTTCGGAAGACGAAGATCCTTTATAGTTGCTTCGAAATTTTGTTATTGATGTTTCAGTAAGTGGTATTACCATAGTTTCCCTCATAAGCAATAGCTCTGAGATTTCAGAAGGCATTCAGAAAATGAAGGTAATGTCTGACCATTTAATTGATAAACATCAGGGTATTTTCAAACGAACACTTGAACGTTAATGTAAGAATTAAATCAGTAAAGAATTTTTAAACGGCGCTAACACTGAAATGATAACAACCAATGTAGATAAGGGCCATAACATGCAATGATTTTATTGCCATTTATATATTTTTTTTATTTGTGAATCCAAATTTGGTGTTACTTTTGAAAGATTATATCCAATTTTTGCCTTAAGAGGGAATTTAGATTTCTGTATTGTTATGCATTTATTATTAAAATTCCATTCAAAATCACTCAAATTTGAATGAGCTAGATAAAATTAATCACTCAAATTTGAATGATGAGGTAAAATTAATCCAACTGAAGTCTAATGGTTGATCAACATAAAAATATAAAAATAAATTAATGGTGGAAATGGCATAAGATAAGCAACAAGAGATTTTTCTAGAATAAAATTCAAACATTATTAATGAAAAAACAAAAATTCATTACAACAAATCAAAGTATGTATACATATAACAATAGTATAGTAAAAAAAATAATGTTATATAGTGTATAATAAAGTTAAAACTAAGTTTCTGCATAAAATTATTTTATGGAACATGAATCCTAATAGGTTTTTCATTCATCTATGATTAAATTTTCATTTTATAATCTTCAGCAACAATTTGCTGTGATATGTGTCCAGTCTGCCCAGATTTGATTATTATTATATAATTTCTAGAATTTCTTCCTTATTTTTCACAAACGTTCGTTTAGAAACTGATCCAAGTTACTATGCAGACAATGTATCTTAGGACTCACCTTAGCATCTGAATTATCCATATTATGAGCGTCTGTTGCCCTAAATTTCAAACTTCCTTTCTTAGAGTTTATTGTAACATTTCCTTTAAATAAGATGAAATATAGCATAGCAAAAGAACTCAACATCCACTCGTAGCTTTGCTTTCATCAATCTCAGAAATATTGCATAAAGATAATGGAATCAATCCCAATCTTAATTGAATACTCTCGAAAATTGTTTCATCATGCCAATATTTGTCTAAGCATATTTGAATTTATTCCTATCCATAATTGCTGCATATTATCTGTATTTTCAATAAATATTTCTGTTAAAGATGGATTGAAATTTCCAGAAATACTTTAGGGCTTTACAATGGCCGTATTACATGACCCCGTATTAAGAAATCTAAAGAGGTCAGATCTGGAGATAGTGTGGCCATGAAAGGGGGCACCATCGCCCAATCCAACAGCCGAATAAAGGTCCTTTTCACAAACCGAATAATTTTCATTATGCATTCATGGTGCATGCATACCTTGGAGGGTATACTAATAGGTGAGGGTTAGATTCCTCCCATCGAAGAATGGACATACTTCCTAAGAGGAGGGTTGTACTGTGGCGGGTGAGGGACATTAAGACTCAACCGCAATTTCCGTCTGCGTTCCTGTGGTGACGGTTAGGTAATTCAATTTTATGGTTTAAATCCATGGGACATCGGGCGAATCGGAGAGTCTAAATACGACTCATACAGCATCGCATTAGATTGGTTTCAACGGTAAGCGATGAACATCAACGATAAAAGATATTTCTTCTCACTTTTGTGAAGAATTATCTTTGGAGTGATGTTAATAGATTGATGATAAAGTAATTAATTATTTGGAATATTAATCAAACACCAAATAAGTATTTTTTAAATTCTGAATAAGACTGAGCACTCTAAAGAATAAAAGCGTTTAGGCTCTACACAATGAATTTAGCGCAATCTTTAGAGTCAACAAAACTGAAATTTACAGACAAAAGTTTTAATGTGTTATGAAGAAATAATACATAGCATCTTTTTTATTCGAAATAATACCAAATGTTTGCTAGCAATTGGTTTCTATATTTATATACATATGCATATTGATTATAATTCTATAAGCCATGCCATGAATTGAGATCAGTGATAATACGTCATTGAATATATGTACGCGGGTATGTAAATTTTAAGTGACATATTTATAAATGCAAAATTCGATTAGTTTATTTTAAAAAAATCATTCAGTTGAATAAGGTCAGTGATTTTTTTAAATGTCTGTTTTTTAAGAAACATTGTTTTTTTTATAATATCAAGAATCAACTTTATTTGAAGAATAAATATATCGATCTTTTATAATGAACATTAGAAACATAATGAATTCTTATTTCTCATGACATGCGTTATTTATTCACTTATGAATTTTCTATATTAGCTTTGGTGATTTTTTCTTCTTAGTTCTGGTGACTTTAATGACAAAATCGAAGATACCAGGAATAGCAAAAATTTTGAAGAGTTTACTTAGAGGGAAGTTTTTAGAGAGAGTGAGTACTCGATTCGAATTAATACTGTACTAAACATAGAAAGAATAGCATATATATATTGTGAGATTATGTTATTTTGTAGGAGATAACAAATTTATGCTCATATGATTCGTGGAAAAATATTCCCCATCCATTAAAAATTCAATCCAACGCACACATAATTTCCATCAGATAGCACAGCATAAATGTCATTCTAAAAATGGAAGTACTTAGTTATTGGATTGTTTGACCAATTTCATTCTTAGTCATGCCTAAATTAACAAACTAATTTATTTTATTTTCTCTTAATATTTTCATTTGAAAAAGCAAACAGAGTCCTCAAAATAATCAAAATTACAGTTAAATATCTAGACTGCCTTTCTATTAGATAGAATTCATTGAAAGTCCTTTCCAATAAAGAAATTTACCGGGTTTTATGTTTTTAAATTTCTAGTCATGCTAGTTCACGATATAAAATGAAATATCTAATCTTCTAAAATGTCTTTTTAGAAATTTCGAAAATATTTGCACGAAGGGAAAATCGTCATATTATTATTTTGTGTTTCGTTACATGGGTTTGAACATAATAACATATGAAACCACTTCGCAATAGAAGCAATCATCATTTAGTGTAACAACACGAAATCAAATGCAAATGCAATTCATTTAAATGTAATTTCAGCACGGAAGGCCATATGCTTTATATGTTGCGTTGGAAAAGTGATTAGCTGATACTTTTTCTTTTTAATATAAATGGGAAAATTTTATATGATTTCTTAAATTGGCTTTTGGTAAAGAAGAGAATTTTTATTATTCATGGTAATGATTCTCCATTTAACTTTTAAAAGTAGTCGAAGAATGAAATATTTTTATTGAAAATAAAGGTATCAGCCTGGTTTCGGAAGCACAATTTTAAAAAATTCTGTGATTTTAAATTTTAGTAGATTTTTTATGACTGTGATTCAAAACAATTAATAACATTTATTAAAAAATTCAAAAATAATTTTAAATTTTTTGAGGTATTATATAATATATTGAGGTATAAATTATCCGTTATAAATTATATTGAGGTATTTTAAGAAAACTTGATGAAATTAGAGAAAAACACAATATCTTTCTTCACAACACATTAATTACACTTATAATGGCGATGAACTAAAAGTTAAGAAAAATATTCAAATGAAAAAAATTATGGATCTCCGTGCATTTTTAAATATTGTAAAAGTTATAGGCAATAAACTGTTAAAACTACTTTTGACAATGAACTGCTAAAATAATAAAACTATTAATATTAGACTTAAATGTTTATTTCATGGTAATAGTTTATTTCCTGATTTCTTATGGTAATATTTATACAGAATTTCAAGAAAATATATTAACCCTTCTTTGCATGATGATGGAAATTTCCATCATAATATTTAGTCAACAAAAAAAGGTACTCAAAACCCTTGTACTGTAAATTTGTTGTTGCTGGCAACTTTTTAAGCGACTTTTGCGTACATTAAAACGCAGTTGTCAAAAAATAGTAAACGTCACTGTCAATTACCAGACCTACAACTTGTCATTCCGCTGTTTGTTGTGACTGGAAGAAATGAGCGAGATTTTAAATTGTTTTATGGAAATTAATTTATTATTAATAATTATTAATTAATTAATATATCATACAGAATAAAGAAGATTTAGTAAAGAATATTTTTTTAATTATTTAGTACTGAGCTAAATATGTGACAATGCATGTTGATGTAAATTTACATCATATTGTTTTTTACATAATGCATATTTTTATTTACACCAAGATTTTTTTAAATATTTTTCCTTTAATCTAGAGCATTAATTACATCACCCTGATTTTTTTAAAAAAAGAAAAAATCACGGGAAGAAGAGTTAATAAGTTTTTGTGAAACTATGTTTTCAGTAATAAAATTTAGCCAAAAAGGACATTTGTAATAAATATATTTAAAATTTTTATTAGTGCGTATCAAAAATATTTCATTTTAAACACTTTAAATTCCCTACTTTTGCAGCAAATACTTTTCTTATTCTCTATTTTATTAATTTTTTTTCTTTCAAATAACCCGTTTACTATATTGTGTTAGCATTTAATGACCTGGAATAATATCCAATCCATCAAAAATATCTATTATACCAGAAAAACCATCATTGAATAACAGTACAGCTATATAAGCCCCAAAACGCAAAGCTTTACCTTCAACAAACGTGTTTTTGTGAATAATTGTCCATAATAGAGTTTTCAAACTTTCATTGCCATTTTGTGCTTTTCCATTCAGGTATTTTCTTAGAAAATTTTTGTTATAGGATTTAATATAAATATATTTAATAATAATATTAAAATTTTTGGAAGTCCTTGTACTTGAGTCGAGATTTATTTACTTTTGAAAGTACACATTGGTATTTGTACCAACAATTATTTCCATTTGGGCATTGTGCATGCATTGGCTTTTTATTTCTGGAACAAACATGTCAAAATGCTGCAAATGTTACACTTTGTATCTGCTATAAATAACCAACATCGGATCTTATTGCAATGCCATAATAGTTTTGTAATTTATTTATGACACTGCTTATGCGCTTTCTTTTACCCCGGGATATTTAATAGATTATTTAAAGCACTCAAGTGAGTATCACTCGCTTTTGAACATCTCCTAAACATTCACTTTTCACAAAAGATCTTTTAGTAAATTTAAATCAGTGAATATTAATAGCATTAAAGCACACACACACACACAAAACTGACTTCCGGTTATTTCCGTGCTACTCAGGGATTCATTTTCTTCAACTTTGATATAAAAAAAACATCTATATCTTTAATATAATAATCGTAGAAACAAAAAAAATCACAGCTTTGTAAACGTAAATAAATGGTCTTTCAAAGGAAACAATAAATATATAATATTCGCGAATAAATTTCAATTATTATATTCCTAATATTCGCGAAAAGTGTTCGCATCAGTTAAATATCCTAATCTTTGAGCATTTTATAATTTTTTTCTAATACTGCTCCATCAATACATACCTCAAAAGAACATACAGCTAGATGTTACATTGTCTGTACAATTTCAGGTGTTATAATGTTATAACATGGCCTGATTTTTTTTAAATTTTGATTTCGATATGATCACTTTCAGAATTACGCAATTGTCAACAAAAAATTAAAAGTTTATAAAATATTAACTGCATATCGATAATATCGGTTTAGTTCGGCCGGGTTAGCCAGGTAAGTAGGACATGGCATGCGCATCCCTTGGGCGGCGAGTTCGGCTCTGCTAGCCGAAGATTCTACATATGTTTGGTAGCCGGCGAAATTTGTCGTGGTCACAAAATTCTCCATGTCGAGAGTAATACCACTGGGGGTACTGTGTCAGAGGTAATCGTTCTCTCTTCAGATCTAAATTACGATCTGAGATGTATGAATGAATTTGCATGAATACATTACTCCTCGTAAAAAGGGTTTGTGAATTGCGTGAGCTAGAAGTCCTATCCATTGGGTGCTGAGGGAGCAACAACCTCAGCAGCTACTACACCCTTCCTTCTGTTGTAAAGGGGAACATGAGAATAACAACATCGATTTATTTGGGCTTCTTCTGAAACAATCATTGACTGGATATTTACTTTACAAAAAAGTGGAAGCACTTCATTTCACTATACAAAATAAATATCTCAGGTGAAAATGTAATTGTTAAGATAATTGGAATTACCATGAAAAGAAAACAATAATACAATATAATTTTCGATTTATTATAAAAATAAAACTAAGAATGAGATGAAATTTTTAGAATAAACATACGCTATTAAAGGTAGCAAATACTTTGTCGTGTGACATACAACCGATAATTCATTTTGTCGTATGACATACAATGGATAATTCATTTCATCGTGTTGCATGCAATCATTAATAAATTAAGCTGTTTGATATGCAATCGATAATTCTGGGTAGAATAGTCCTGTCTTTTAAAACTGTTCAGAAATTTCGAAAAAAGTCTTTATCAGAAGAACACATATCATATTGTCTGATTTTATTGCGTGTATCTAAACATAGTAACTCATGAAAAGACCATAGGAATCTTAAATTGCCTAAGAAAATTTATTTTGCTTAAATTGCTGCAAGAAAAAGGGGTTGTTGAATGTACAACTTTTTATATTGTGTAAATTGATCTGAATTTTAACTCGTTTCAATCTATTCGTTCAATTGACATGAATTATTATTCGTTCAATTGATATGAATTATTACTCGTTTCAATCAATCCGTTCAATTGATCTGAAATTTAGTTCGTTAAAAAGACAAATGTTTGATTATTATTAGAAAACACTTATGGTTCTCAAATTTAATTACGAGTGATTTTGAAAGGGATTTTAGAATTTCAATTGAAATCAAACGAAGATATTGAAGCAGGGTTTGACAATTATTTAAAATTTTCACATCGAAGAAAATTGAGCCTTTCAAGCATAATGATAAATTTAAAGTTTTTATTGCTCAAATATACTTGGATTTCTTTGGAATGAGTTGTGAATGTACGAATGACGAATATCAAATCTCAAGGTTAGGGTTTTGATAGATTTGAGAAGAAAATATATTTAAGATATTTTGAACCAATGCACGTACCACTTAGTATCATTCTCTCTCTCATCAGTTCTGGTGACAAAGCATATCCTTGCAATTATTTTAATTGTTATTCTTATTATTTCCTTATTTCGTACCTTATAAACATATTTTATCTCATTTTAACTGGACTATTATATTCGTTTTCAGACACTTGAAACTAACATTTCTGTATTTGCTCAACGTTGCCGTAAGTGTTCTGTTGTGGTGCAATATTTTAAGTGAAAGAAAGAATCTAAAACTTCTTACGTATTCACTGAACTCTCAAACTAAATATCCAATTAATAGCTATTCCAAAAGTTTCATTAATACGCTTTTGATTCTTTTCGTAAGTCTACCATTGCTTTTGTCAGCTTTTTTGGCCTGCTTCTCTGATGGGAAAGAACCTGAATTTTGGTCTTTTGGATACAAAATCGAGAATCAAATGTACCGAACAGTTATTAATTTACTAGGCGAATACATATATTATAACGTCTTGATTGAGTCTCTTTGCATGGCTGCTTTATCCTTCTGTCTTTTAATGAAATGTTGTGAGTTCCTCCTATCTCAATTTAAAGGTAATTTGAAAAGCATTGTTTTTGATACGTTAATCAAAAAAGGTTTTGAAGTACTTAGACAATATAACATTCTTGAACAAGATATTCTGCTCTTAAGGAAAACGTTATCATTGCCCCTGTTTTGTGTTCTTTTGAGCTGTTCTCTTAATTTATACATTTCTTTGGATTTGTATTTGACAAAAAAACTTCCACCCTACATAATTGCAGAATGTGTTGTCAGTACTTTCGTGTATTTTGATGCCATTTTCTATATAATTTTTTGCAGTTGCAAGATATCAGAGAGGATTCAGGAAATGAAAGAAACAGCAGGACATTTGCTTGAGGGACTGGAGAAGATCAAAAGACAATTTCTTTCTCCGTAGATTACAAAAGAAGGATGTAATTTTCTTGTCAGCAGGTGGAATGGTTGACATGAAAATGAATCTTCTGCTGTCCATTGTTGGAGCATTATTGACATACGGTTTACTTATTGTTAATTTCGGAAAAGAATAAAAGGAAACGAAAATACTAAACCTCTGAAGAAAATGTCCACTGAAAATAGACAAAAATCATTTTCGAAATATAAGAAGAAGACTTCATAAACTTCTAACAAGAATGAAATCAACATTAATAAGCAAATCATATATTATTTGTGGAATAAACAGAGTGGTTTATGAGTCAGATACCTTCGATTGGATTTAAGTTTGGAAAAAATTAGTGAACACTTATGTATGATATTTTTTTTCAAGAAAGTCGTCGAGAGAAAAAATTGCCCAACGACATGATTTTCTATTCATTAAAAGTGATAAAACTCCTGCCATTCCCTTCAGTATCAGACCTGTTTTATCTTGTATGCATAGCTTTATTATTGAAAAATATTATTTTAAATATACATCTGTAAAGGAATCTTTTTGAAACATAATTGCATTCGCTTTCATTTCCTCATTCCACCACGAACCCTGAGAGTCTTAGCCTCGTTCCATTCAGTTGAGTTATATTAAGGCACTGTTTTTAAAGTAACACTAGGGCTATCTTGGGATGGATCACATATATTTTAACCGTGATCAGATGATAAGGAAGAAACTCCATTTGACACCCTCTCTCCAAATTTTCGCAGCTTGATGACGTTTGGGCTCGATGGATTAAACATGCACCAAATCCGCTGATACGATTATTCTTCGGTGGAATTTGGTCTATACCATTCATTTCCAAAGTCGAGACATTACCAACATGTCACTGCTGTCCTTAGTGAGCCTCAACTATCCATCCCCCTTTTTGAATATGTCAATTGACAAGTTCTTCAGAAATGTCTATATATCGTTAATATTATATATATATATATATATGCTTACTCACCTTTTGAACCGAAACTAAGCGAACACAACCCTGTACCGTCCTTTTTTTTCATAATATGATATCCTTTGAGCAAATGTGAGTGTATTTTGTTTTTGCACTTTATATCAGTGGACATGGGGTTTCACACTCTCGACTGAAACTGTGTTGGGAATGAAACAAGGAAATTTCATTATTATTTGTTTATTTTACCTTTTTATATCTGTGTAAATAGATTTATTCATTCCAGATTGAGTCTGAGTCTTGAATGTAAAACAGTGAATTATACTTTGATTCGTTCATCCATATCAGATATTGGATCCACATTTATTTTCGTCCACCGAGTTTAATTGAATTTTAATTGCATCCTGTATCACAGTTCATAATTCCAACTTCTCCAAGTAATATAGAATAATGTTACCCACTTCAGGTTCAACTTTGCTAAAAAAAACTTTTTTTTGTTCAGTTTGACTCTTAATCTCATCAAAAAAGAAACTTTTAAAATAAAATTAACTTTTTTTAATAAAAGAAACTCATAATATCTAAAAGGCATTATGCATTCTATTCTGACGGGTTGTTAATGTTTGTTATAATTTTCGTTTTTTTTAACTCGTAGATGACGTGGTAATTATCCTTTTTAGTTTTCTTGATTCATGTTCGTAAATGAAATGAAATTTCAAAATAAGAAGTCTCACGAAATGAAACCTCTTATTTTCAAATAGAACTTTGCTACATTTTTCAGCATTTATGTTCTATGTAAATTAGATTTCATAGACATAGACAGAATTCTATGTAAATTAGCATTTCATGGCAACCCTTTCTCCTAATACGAGCAATTTCATAAAAGGACACACCGCTTTTTACCATTTGTAAAATCAAGACACCAAGATTTTGTCATAAAATCTATGACCTGGAGCTGTAATTTCGTTATTATAATTTCATTTTCAATTTTATATTGTACTTTAAGTTGCTTGGATTTAATGGTACAATTTCCAAATTTATCCAAATTTCAACAAAGCTGTAATATGAGTGAAGAAGGAAGATTTTTGTGCGCCTCTTACATTATTATGTGCCATCTGTAATGAGTTATTAGTGTTACTCGCTTATGCTATTCTTTGTATATCCAATTGAATAAAATTTTAAATGAAATATATCTGATATTTGATAAATATTTTTTCTTAACAATTGGCCTTCAAATAAAAACGTAATATTACAGATTCAATAAATTTTGTCATAAAGGAGAAAGGAATTTTCAATGAAAGATATAATTTAACAGATAGCAAACAAAAGAGCTTACACATATTCTGATTTTATAAATTCAAAAAATCATTTAATGGTTTATGATAATTATATATTTAAAAGAAAAACCTTTGCTACAGTTTGCATCTAAATATGTTATCTCCTTGCAATTTACTAAGGAAAATTTGTAAAAATGGTCATTATTAAAAAAATTTAAAGAAAAAAATCAATATTTGTTTTTATATCTAATATTTGTATGCATTACAATTAGATTTTTATAACTTCAATTTTTTTGTAGTAAATAAGTAGAAGTAAATATTATTAAAACAAGTTATTGAATAGTTAATTCGCACTGAAGAACTGATACAAAATTTAAATTATTTTTGGGGATCATTTTTTTTTTAAACCCCTGTTAACAAAAACGAGTAATAAATGAAATCCTCACTTTATATCCTTTTTTTAGATTTAAATCTTAAGGATAGAATATTTCATAACTTAAAGAGCATTGATTTAATAACAAGTAAAAATGAAGACAAAAATAAGATATTTAAATTTATGTTACATAGAAATTTATCCTATGGGATCAAATATATTGAGCCTGATAGAAATCTAAAAAGATATAAATGTTACCATTAAAGTTTATAATGCAGTTAATTTAAAGAATACATAGTTATTCCATGAAATAACTGATCTTGTCGGTTAAAGTGAGCAATATATTATTAATTTGACACTTTAACTAGTTATTCTATGAAATAACTAGGTATTCTATAAATTAACTAATGAGAAACCATTAAAGTGCAAAACAAACAATTTATCTACAAGGAAATAATTAGGTATTCTATAAATAAATTATAGACAATTAAAAGGAAAAATAAGCAATTTATCTAATTTATGCAGCGTATAAAGTATTTATGGAAACGTACCATAAAATCATTTGTTACAACAAAGATTACTAAAATGACACTTGGAATTACAAAGAACATTATTTATAAAACAAAAACATTTTTTGTTGACATACTGGGTTTTACACGAACGGTTTTTAAATTCTTGGCCAGTACCTAAAATTTGAGCTGTAGCAAACGACCGGAGCGATATTTCTACATCCGTCTACATCCGATACTTCTTCGATTTAAATTAATTTTAATTTTAATTTATTATTTTTAATTAAATTAAACAAGTTCTTTCCTTATGGCCTGGGATAGTTCATAAATGCAGTAGGGATGGAAGGTAAATGTATTTGTCGTGCGAGATATATGATACAGATTATTTTACACTTTAACTGGCTGCAGATCGTTATTCTATGAAACAACTAGCTAAACCATGAAATACAAGAGAGTTTTGCACTTTAACGGACACGATCAGTTATTTCATGGAATAACTAGGTATTCTATAAAATAACGGATTTTATACTTTAACGGTAACATATATATATTACAATTATTTGAACTCAAAATATGATACAGGAATTATTTATTTTTATTTTGGAAGTTCCAACATGTATGTAAATTCCCACACGTATCTTAGCTCAACTCAGTGTATTTAATTATAATTTTGAACGTTAGAGAGAAGAAAACTTTTAATTTTTCTATTTATTTGAGTTTTAAAAATAAGTCCCAAAGCTTTTATTTAAAATGTATAGCTTCTTAGTTAAAATATGATAGTTAATCAGACAGCTACAAAAGTTGTGACAAAATTACTAAATAAATCATGTAAATAGATAACACTTCTATACACTTCATAACTTTTACATAACATATTTCTATACACTTCAATACAAATACAATCTACACTTCTATACAAAATAAACTACTTTTATGTACGTTCTAATATGCACGTAATAATTTGTATAGGTAGCACGTTCTAATATGCACGTAATAATTTGTTTATGCACGTAATAATTTGTATATGTAGCAGCTAAACAAAAAATATTTCATTAAGTATTCTTTCCAATAACTGTCTTTCGTTTTCAAATTATACATCTACAGAAATAAAAAAGAATGTTTTTCATTTAGTTTGAACAGTGTTGATAATTTGATGAAGATTCAGTGTTATCAGAAAACTTATATATTTGGTATTTTCGTTTGTGTTTATGAGTGAATAATAGAAAATCAGATTTATTCGAATGAATTTATAGATATTTCCTTCACACTTCGAGCTCAAATGCAAGTTTTTAAAATCGAGATTTCAAATTGATGTCATCAGCATTCTCTCTATTTGGGTAAAATTGTCATTATATTAAGAGAAACAGCATTATAATCAACATAAACAGCTTCAAGATTTTTGACAAAAATATCAAGATAAATACTATACACATAATGAATTTTAATTCAAACAAGTTATATAAAAAAACAATTCTTTTAATTCAATCCCTACATAGGTAATTAGGAAAATTTTTATCTTAGTTACTTTTTACTAAATAACTGCAATTGCTGATGTTCTCATGTTCCACTTTATAACAAAAAGAGGTTTGCATTAGTTTTTGATGTATGGATCTCTGAGTAACCGTGATCAGATGTCTAACCGATTGCTCACATAAGTCGCAAACACTTTTTATGGGCGTACTTCATTCATGCCTTTCATTCATTCATTCCATCATCCACAGATCGTAATTTAGATCTAAAAAAGAGAGCTGACCTGGTATTACTCTCCATATGGTGCACTTTGTGATCTCGACAGATTTAACGTCCACCTCACACGGAGAATCTTCGGCTGGCGGGGTTGAACTTACAGCCCAAGATATGCGAATCTAACGCCCTTCCAACCTGACTATCCTATTCTAACAATTAGAATAACTTAAAATAATTATGCTAGCATTGAATTTTCAGCGTCAAATGAGGATTCAAAGTCAATTGTGGCAACACAGAATGCATGAATTTTCTACAACAATTGGGGTAATGCCATTCATATCAGACATTTCTAATTTTCTTTATTTTGTATTGTTCTAATTCGTAAGTACTTCAAAAGGAATCGGAAAAATATATTAAATAATAATGTTTAATTTTGCAGGCATCAAACATAAAAAAAATAAACGGAATTGTTTAAAATAATCGGCCGAAGATATGTTAAACTTACCCTCATTGGCTTGAGGAGAAAATCAAACTGAATTAGTTACCGAATTTGTCTATGGGGAAATGAAGATTTTTTGACTTGAAAGTTAGTGTTTAATTAATTAATAAAAAATTAATGAGCTAATATTTGAAAAAAAAACTTTATTAACAACAAATATCACCCACTGCAAGTTTAACAAAATTGACTTGAACTTGAATAGATGAATAAAAAAATATTTATTAACAATTGAAAATTTGAGCAAGATATATGTGTAAGAGATATTTGTATATGTAAACAAGATATATATGTAAATAGAGAGAACGTGAGCTAATAGTAGGAATTAAAACATTCTGTAAAACTATGAAGAAGATATGAAAACAGTTTAAGTAAAGATGGTGAAATAAACTGGACGATAACACCAAAGAATTTTTCCTATTTTTTCTGTATGATAAAATGAATTAAATTGGCGGAAATGGTTTAAATATCGCATTTTTCATTTTTAGAATTTCAGTAATCGTACAGAAATAAAATAAACTACTTCTTTATTTAAACTCGTAGATAGATCTATCTCTACAAAAAATAATACATTATATCAAAGTTCATTTATTTATAATGAGAGATATAAACTGAAGTCATCTTTCAATTTAAGATGCTCATTATGTGCTATTAAAAACATTATCAGACCAGCAATTTAAGCAACACGATGATTTAAATATCATTTAGCACATTTAATAAATAAGGTAAAAAGTTAATAAAATATAAAGTTCAAAGTTCCATAAACAGGAAATGAAATCTTTGTTCGTAAATTTCAAGTTATCATGTGATCATGAGAGAACATTATTATTTTTAAGATAGATATATAGAAAATGATATAGATATATAGATATATATGTATATAGGTATATAGATATATAGA
>JAOUZG010031181.1:132834-185807 GCA_026289955.1 Argiope argentata
TAGAATATTAGAATTCTTTTGCAATATAATTCTTTATATATTAGAATTCTTTTGCATTACACATATGTTTGCAAGATTGATTCTTAGTAATTCTTTATCTCTCCATTAGTACAGTTCATTAGTTAATATAGGTATTTTATACTTGTGAATTTCCCTGGCCATTTTTGTTGTGGTAAAATAGCTATTAAACAGCTGAAAAAGCTCTTGAATATATCAATTATTTATACGATGAAGAATTTGATTACACTGAATTGGTAATTACTCAGAAGGAAACAAATGCAGCCAAGAAATAGACATATATATCTGCGATTATAATAGAACCCTGCTGTTATCATATGATAAAATGGACTTCAGTTTATGAATGGTCCAATAGGGGTTAAAAATATTCAGATTCTGAGATTGCAGTAATGGCTGGAAATGTCTAAGAATTCTACTGAATTCATCTGGTAAAATGACTCACATTAATGTACATATTAAAAATAAATTCTATATTAGCTTTAAAAAAGAGTACGTGTAAGTTAAGTGATGCGATTTAAGATTACTTTTCCAATTTTCCACATAAATTATTCATTTAGTATGATTAAGTGCTTTCAAATGCTATTTAATTAAATCGATATAAACAGTATTTCTTTTGCAACCAATTCACCAATATTAAATATTTTTTAAATTTAAAAACCTTTTGTTTTTGCAATTCTTTATAATCTTCATTATTTCAGTTTAGAAAATCTATTTAAACAATATTTCTTTTTAAAACAATTTACCTCTATTAAATATTTTTTCTCACTTTTTAAACTTTTACATTTCTGAAATTCTTTATAAACTTTTTTATTTCAGTTCTTTCCAAAATGTACAATAAGTAATCCATAAGTATGCTCCCTTAATGATCAAAGAAAGATTCTTTTTCATTTCGATTGATCCACTAACAGACAAAAAAGTATCACATTCTATTTTTCCAGCTTGTTAATAAAGAAAGCATCTTTTACTCTTCTCAAAAGGCTCAAATAGTATTTTAGCCTGCTGCTTATATCTCTTCTGAATAGTTTCTGGAATCTTGTTAATGCTGCATGGGTAGTTTTAAATATGTATTTTTTTTTTTCAATTTTCCAGTTTCTGACCTTTTATTTCTACGAAATTCTTTGTAAATTTACTATAAGTAATCCGTATGTAAAGAATGCTCCCATAACGGTCAAAGAAAGATTCTTTTTCATATCTATTATTCCGCCGGCAGACAAAAAAATCAATTCCTTTTTTTCCAATCTGTCAAGAACGAAAGCATTTTTTCCACTTCTAAAGATTCTCAAATGATATTTCTCATGCAAATAGCCTGCCGTTTTCTTAATTTCCTGCATACTATCTGGAATCTTAGAACTGTAAATTATAAGAGACAAAATAACGAAGAAACTGAAAAGGGCTTCTATAATATATTCTGCTAGTACAACAGGCGCAGTTATTCCTTTTAAAGACAAATCCAAAGTGTAATACATGTTAAGAGAACAACAAAGAAGAATTGCAAACAACGGCATTGATAATGTCTGTTTTAAAAGTTCTATATAACCTTCAAGAATGTTATAATCATTTAGTACTTGGGAGCCATTTTCAATCAAAGCATTAAAATTCATCCTTTTGAGTTTGGCTTTAAATTGGGAGAGGCAAAAATTACAATGCCTTAACAAAAGACAGCACGATAATGTGGAAATGCATTGGAATTCAATCATTACGCTGTGGAACGCGTATTCGTCAAATAAACTAAAAACCATTAAGTATGTTCGTTCTTCAAATACTTGTCCAAAACACTGAAGATACGATGACTTTTCATCCGAAATGTAGGCTCGAATGGCTGTAAAAGTTATTGGTAGAACAATGAAAACAAATAAAAGTAAATTAACAAAATTCTTCCACATTTTTCTTGGATATGGTTTATAGAGGGTGTTTATTGAATATGTAAGAATTTTCAGATTCTTATCCTGAACTAAAATTGAGCACCATAACATAACGATCACCATAATGTTGAACAGATAAATAAATGATATTTTAAGATTTTCACCATAAAAAATGGTTGCTATGCCAACAAAAATGAGATAAATTACAAAAATAGGAAATGAAATAGAGAAATAATAAGAATAAACACTAAGGCTCTTATTTTGAATTCGCACACAACCATCATTAATGAAAAAGATAATTATCCAAAGTGAGGTATGCATTGTTTGTTTAATATATTTCTTCTTCACTGGAGTCAATTCACTGATTAATATTATATCTTAATACTACAAATTCATCTTTAATTTTATAGAAACAATTTCACCTGAATTTTAGTGTATATATGATTATTATATGAACAGAATCTGCTGTCATGGTTATATTTTTTATTTATCAATTACTATGAAAATGTTAACAAAGAATTGTCAATTCAGATATCGCTGTCTTGTTGACTTTTATGTATCTGTTTCAAAATGCCTTATAATATGCTTTCAAAAATCAGAATTAAATCAGTCGAATCAATTCAATTTTCGTTTACAGTAAAAATTGGCTCTTTCAACACTTCATTATGCCATATATAAAATAAAACATTTTAGATAAACGAATATTTTGAAAGAACTAACACTGCTATGGTTTAATTCCTCTTCTGATATCAGTTTTAAAGATATAGCTTGTACTAACACTTTCGGATGTCAATTAAGTAATGCAGAAAACAAAATCAATTTTTCTCTTTTCTTATAAACTTTTCACCGATATTTCTGCACTTTTAAAAATGAGTTTTGTATCGAATAATTGACTGCGAAAAGAAATCATTTTATTCCTGTATAGAAATATTTTTCTCTTAATTTTAATACCGGTTATAGATTTTAAAAATTATGTACATCTAAATCGTATCTTATGTAAAAGTTTTCTAAATAAATCATATTTTATCAATAAATTCCTTCTTTAAAATTTCTTTGTGCATTGTGAATTGTTAGAGATTCTTAATGTAACACTAATGGACAAGCAGTTTTTGGAAAGTACTTTCAATGTAATCCGTAAAATGAATTTTTACTATTTTTAATTCTCTAGATTCTCTTCAGGATTTTGAATGTCATTTTTGAATGTTTGCTACAAATATGGCAATATTACTAAGAATATGGAAACTTAAAATTACAGATATGAGAAATAATAATGTACAAATAACTTAACAGCTAACTTTGGACTCTTTTAAGATATTTATTTATGCAATGTTCTTAGAATAAATACCTTATGGATTGAATTGTCAATAGATGCTGAAAGTTTTATCAAATTAATTACAGAAAATGGAATCTATAAAATTTATTTCAGATGACGGATATTTCTTTCAAGCATGTCCTAAGTCTTTGAATCGAAAAATGGTACAGACATTTTAAATCTACATTGAATTTGCAACGATAAAACTTAAATACTTAATTAAAGGTATTTAAAAATACCCCTGATTATTACAATAAAATTTAGTTCTACACAAATATTTATGATCTCCAAATATCTTCAACGATTCAGCTTCAAATTTATTAAATATATAGATAAAATTATCTACATTAAAATAATCATTTTGAATAAAAAAAGGTTTTTAAAAAGTTTTCAATTAATCGAAAGAGGGAAGAATGGTAGTTGTTGTTTTGTTGTTGTTGTCTCGTTTTGTTTTTGTTGTTGTCAGATATAATATTACAGAAGATTTCCGATCTGAAGATGCCCAAATGAAATTACTTTTCCTAAGGTAACATTACATAATTAGTCATAAATTTCATTTGCATTGAAAATGGAAATTTCTTATT
Source organism: Argiope argentata (assembly GCA_026289955.1). NCBI lineage: Eukaryota > Metazoa > Arthropoda > Arachnida > Araneae > Araneidae > Argiope > Argiope argentata. The sequence goes on from JAOUZG010031181.1 coordinate 136,611, forward strand.
GTTTACAATTTTATAAAATTTAATATGAGAAATAAAAATAAATTTTTAAAAATCGCTTATTTCAGGCAAAATATATCATAATATTTGTGATATTATTAATTTTGATATGAAGTAGCATTTTCCAAAGTCATCAAAAATGGACCCATTTGTTGGTTGGAATAATTTGCTTTCAAGAAAAGGCGTAGCTATGAAATATTTTGAGATTTTGGTGATCTTCATTTACAGCTAACTTGCCATGAATGGATAAATGCTGTAAGAAAATAACCATTAGTGAATTTAGAAAATGTCACCGTGAAAGTGAAGATTTGGAACAAAAAACTTGAGATAGTTACGTATAGAAGATGTAGTAATTTAATTAATAATCGTTTGAGGTTTCCTAAATAAAAATATTCGTGTTTAGTATTTTTATAGTATCTGAAATATTCTTATTTGGGTAGGGTGATTTTTTTCGATGTCATGCAATACGTTTATGTTGTAATTTAGCAATTCTAAAATCAATAAACTTTTTTCCAAAAAATAAAATTTACTGAAAAATAAAGTTTTCATGAAAAAAATATACCAATTTAAAAATGAGCATTACATTTACATTTTTTCTTTTCATCAATACCGTTTCACTTAAATTAAACAGATGGCTTCAATAAACTAGATTTACTAACTCATCTTTTGTTTGACTGCTTTTACTCGTAATTAACAAGTTATGCTTAACGATTTTATATCTTATAAATTAAATGGAAATGGTTTAAATCAATAAAAAGTTCGTGACATAATGCAAAATTTTGTCATTAACTCGTATTAAAAACATTCTAAATTTCATATTGATCAAAACAAATTATTGTCCTCAGAATACCCAGAAATGAAAGTTTGATAATTGATGTTTTTGATAGCTGGCTTTAAAAGATATTGCTTTCTTTATGCATAGGAAAAAGATGAATCTCCATTGTCATAATATAATAAAATTTTGTTTTTTAACTTTTTTCTTCCCTCAGGACAGACATTTTCAAGCTATAGAAATACATTAAATACGATATGCATTCTTAAATATTGTATAGAATAATCTTTTTTGTGAAACTTGATTCTATAAGGAACATATGGATTTATAAGTCTAATCTTGAATATTTGTTCAACAATTTTCAGAAAAAAAATCAAGAAACAAATCATGCTACCTACTCATTATAATTAACTATTAAGAGCTTGGAAATCATAAAACGATTTGAAATTTTACTATTCAATCTTAGAAAACAAATTGCATAAGATTTCAAAGATATAACATAAAATTAATAGAGATCGTGATTAAAAATATTTTTGATTATATATTTCATTAATTATTGCTGAAGTTCTTGAAATATAATTCCCGTAATTCTGTAATGACATTAAATATTGTTTGACCAGAAGAGCCTTTTGTAGATAGATAGTCTGAAAAATAGACAGTCTCAAAAAGATAGTTATTTAAAGACAGGATTTAGTTTTAGTTATTTTTGTCATTGAGTTATATGTAATCATTATAGTTTTGTAAATACAATATATATGGTAATAAATATGCTGAATAATAATCTTTGATGATGAATTGTATAAAGTGGATGAGAAAACTTTCTGGAGTTATTGAAATTCTTATTATAGAATTCAAGTAATGATTATAATGATAAAAATATTCTTTGTTAAGTAAAAATACTCTGAGCCATAAATATGTCTTGAAGATTCCCTGAGTTCCATGTTCTTATCTATGTTTTGAAATTTTGAATCTTTTAACACATAAAAATCCTTGATATGATGAGGAAATTCAGAAAAAAACTTTAAATCTTTAAATAATGATATTGAATATAAAAATAAAATAATTCAGAAAAAGAAATGAGCCTAAAAACAAAATGAAAGAAGATTCTACATGGATATAAAAGGCCGTATAAGAATATTTTATGAGGTTTAAGCAGTTGAAATTTAACCGCATATACTTAAGCTCGAGCTTTGGATTGATCTGACTAAATTTTTTAAAGCTTCAGTTCAATGTTCTTCCTTCATATTGGAATATCTAAACATTCTCACATTTCACTCCTGGTAACTTTTTCACTGCAATACCAAGAAATAAAATAGCTCTATAGATCTGTTCAAAGACGAGTGAGTACTGTTTTAGTTATTTCTTTCCATTTATTTGCTGTTTACTTATTCGCTAATTCCGCACTTTTTCAACAGTCGCTGACTTATTACGAGGATATAAAGTTGGGTTTTACGTTTATAATCATAAACATTGTGTCAGTATTGCTTTGGTATTCAATTTCACATCAAATGAAAAAGCTATATCTTTTGATAAATTTAATAAAGTCATTTCCATTCTTATTAAAAAGGAAGAAAAGCACGCTTATAACAAATTTGATTATATTTTTTATAATTGCTTCAACACTAGTCTTATCAATTGCGTATACTTATTTGATGATACAGGAAGAAGAGGCAACTCTTTGCACTTTCGGATATGAAATTCAAGATATTAAATACAGAACCGCAGTTTATTTGGCTTGTTCATACGCTTATTACTCAAATTATGTGCAATTCCCATGTCTCGTGACTTTCTCAATGTGCCTTTTAATAAACAATTTTGGACTATTACTTCTTCAGTATCAAAAAGGGCTAAAATCATTGGATAAAACAAAAATTGCTGCACATTATGCAACAATAGTGAATGATTATAACAAAATGGAAGAAAGTTTATACATTTTAAAAGATACTCTATCAAAACCATTGTTCTTTATGCTATTGATTGGCATCTTAAATTTATATACTGCCCTATCAGCTGTTTTACAACTAGATATTTCTTCTCATAAAATGTTCGAATTATGTACCAACCTGTTCACTGGTACTACTATCTTCTGTTCACTTGCTTTTTTCAGTTGAAGAATACCAGAGTATATGCTGGAAATAAAAAAAATAATTGGAACTTTAATAGATGATTTAAAATTTGATTGTTTGCATGGATATCAAAAAGTATATGTCCAGCTTTGCAGACTGGAGAAGAAACATGTTATATACTTGTCCGCCTATGGAGGAATTTATTTTAAAAGAGGATTTCTTTTATCAGCTTTCGGAGCTCTTTTTACTTATGAATTGCTGATTTCTAATCTAAATTTAAAAACTTAGAGCAGAGTTCGTATTGTTATTTTTGCAGTATATAAAAGTTTGCCTCAAATTCAACATATTCTTGAATATTTTCCTTTTTCTCTTTCTTTTATCATCACATTTATTGAGTTTTCATGCTTGTAAATCGAAGACGAATTGCTTGAATTTTGAAAAATCAAAATTCAAATAGAACTAAAAATTTGAAAAACACAAAGTTTGTTTTGAAAATTTATGTCATATCTAGAAATTATTCAGATTTCATTTAGTTATTTTACATTGTCTGATTTTTCTATTCTTGTGATTTGATAACGCACCAGAAACTCAAATAAATAATTTTATAATCATATATCCCAAAGCAAAAATTTGGATGTTGAAATCTATAATTGTTTTTAAAAATATTAATCCATGTGGGGAAACAGCGAGAAGAAACATTTAATCAACAAAGTCTTCAACATAAAATAGGAACAATTTCAAAATATTTTATGTTAAGGTGATTTTGAACAGAAATTCGATGATCACAAGAATATACAGAAGATATTTGTACTTTTATAATACTCCTGAATTAAAAAAGAAAAAAGCAGCCCAATGAAATTATAATACTATTCTATCAAGTTCTAAGATAATTTATAAGTAAAAGCTGAAAATTTTTCAAGTATTACAAAATTCTTAGTATATGCTAGCTGTTTTTCATTTATAATACTGCTTACATAGCGAGAGACTGTATACACGCAATAAAACTATTCCTAAAAATTTTAATAGAATTTATTTCTCCTTGTTTTTGTTTCTTATGGTACTTGCCATGTACAAGATTGCTGACATAGACAGCAATTTAAGTTTAATCAGCGTCTCTTCTTTATAGACGCGCCAACAACAAGGGCGAAGATTACGACTTTTGCTACTTACTCATCACAATCGCTTGCATAGTCCTTTTTTTACAGGGGGGGGGGCACATTCAAACCCCTTACAGATAGAACACAGAAGAACAACCACGCCCGAACCCGGACTAGAGACGATGGGCCCAGATCACTGGGAAGTCGGCCTTTATGTCAGATTTCTTTGGAAAAAATATCAGGAACTGATGAATATAAGGAACTGATGAATATTCATTTCCTCGCCACCAAATAAATAGTGAATTCAGTTTGTTTTTCCCCCTAACCAGAGAGGTTAAGCTTTACATGTTTTCAGCCGATTATTTCAAACGGTTCTGTTCCTTTTTTTTATTGTTTGATGCATTTAAAATTAAACATTGTTAATTAACCGATTTTTCGGATTTATTTTAAAGTTCTTTCTAATTAAAATAATACATAATCAAGTAAATTAATAATTTCTTATCTGTATTGCATTACCATAACTGGTGTAGAAAATTAAAGCATCTTGTGTTGCCTCAGTAAGCGTTGAATCCAAAGTTCAGCGCTAGTATTATTTTTTGATCAACTGTTTATAATAATTGCTATTATCATGTCAGAACATCTTGGTTGGTACGGCGTTGAATTCGCATCCCTTGGGAGGCATGCTTGCATGTGTATGTATGTGGCATGCTTTAAATCTGTTTTGGTAACTAAGTCCTCTATGCCGAAAGTAAGACGCCTGTAGACAATGGCTTAAACGTGATGGTTCTCTGTTCTAAATCTAAATTACGATCTGTGCATGAATGAATGAAATGCATGAACAATATCCACCCTGTAAAAAGGTTTTGTGACGTGTGTGAGTTAGAAGTTACCCTAGATTGCTCAGGTTTCCTACCCTCACAATCTACTGCACCTCTTATTCCCTTGTAAAGCGGAACACGAGAACGACAACATTTGTAATTATTTAATAAAAAGTAACTAAAATAAGAATTTTCATAGTTATCTGAATTTTTCCTAATAACTTAAGTAGGAATTGATTTATTATTTTTTTTATATTACTTGTTTTTCTACCTTAAATATAAGATTACATTACATCTTGAAATTCAAACCCTTCTATTTTATCAAAAATAAAGTCGAGTGGTCTTTTCTCATTTTTGAAGGTTAAAAAAAATGATTACTCTTACTAACTATATAGAATAATTAAAAAACGAATTTACCATACCGCGAAAGTTAGACAAATGAATTAGACATTCGCGTTTATAATAGTATTTTGATGTCCAGGAATCGGTCTCTATTCATAAGATCCATGCATAAAATAAATCGAATAGATGTAATTAAATAAAAATTAGTTTAATATATGGTCATTTAAAGGAATCATGGTATAGATTTTTATTTAAGTAATTTAATTTAATAATTTGATAAATATAAATACTGTATTAACTCACAGAAATAAAATATAATTAATTTCCAAGACCAACCGTGACCATTTGTAAATACATAAAGGCTTGCATTATTTTCAGATGACTTTCTTTATTCTTTTGTCACTTGTTGGTAAAACTCGACATAATCACCTTTTTCTCTTTTGAAAATCCATTGAATTTACTCTTTGATATTGTGATGATTGCTATACATATGATCTAGATAACATCCCTCTGTGCACTTTTGGCCCAACGGATTTGTTACTCGGCTACTAACCATAAGATTGGGAGTTCTGGCCTAGCGCTCTCCGCTACACCTAAAATATATTTGTACTTTTGCCATATCTTTTAGTATGAAGGTTTTCTGTTTTGGTCTTTTTATCGTGTGTTTACTATTTTTAATTATTCGAGCAATTTATTTTTAAATAAATAAAAGCTCAACCTTAAATTTGGCGTAGTTTATTCAAGGATTGCCTGATTAGGGAATAAACGCACTTACAAATAACCTAATCCTAAAAAAACCAAATCATGTGCTCTAAATAGGAATTTTGTGATTGAATTTGCTATATATAATGTTTTTGACGTGCTGAAGTTAATGCTGGTTTTCATATACTTTTTTATTCTTTTATTTGAAATTTTTTTAAAGATTAAGTAACTATTTATCATGTATAATTAATAATATTTAAACTGCGGTGTGGTTGATAATATTTTGGAAAGAAAATAATATAGATTTCAGAACATTTTAATATATCTAGCTGAATATCAATTACCATCACTCAAATGTGATAGAGTGTATTATTGCTGGCAGAGATAGACACATTCTATAAATTCAAATTTATAAATATATTTCTGTATAATTAATGCAACATTATTATGCATTACAAATGATAAAATTTGTCACATGGTATAGATAGATAGATAGATAGATAGATACACTGAAGTGACAAAAGTCATGGTATGACTGTTAATATCGAGTCGGTCCTCCTTTTTCCCGGCGAACTGCAACAACTCGACGCGTCATGGAGTCCACAAGTCATTGGAAGTCCTCTGCAGGAGCCATGCTGTCTGTATAGACGTCCATAATTGTGAAAGTGTGGATGGTGCAGGAGTTTAGGCACGAACAGACCTTTCGATGATGTCCCATAAATGCTCGATGGTATTCATATTGGGAACGTCAGTCAGACGTCGGCGGTCTCAGTCGTTAAGTGCAGGTGGTCGCCAACTGCGCTGTCCATGATGGAATGTGATGCCTGAAATTTCATACTCTCGGCACACTCTTGATACTGTGGATCTCGAAATGTTGAATTCACTAACAATATCCGCAATGGAATGACCCTTGCGTTTAGCTCCATCTAACATTCCACGTTCAAAGTCTGTTAATTCTCGTCGTGCCGCGATAAATCACTAAAAACCTGTTCATGTGAATAACTTATATATAAATGAGAAAAAATATATAATGTTCAAATTTGTTTTATGTGTTCTTGATACGAAATTTTATCGAATGTATTCGGAGAACATCAGTGTGGCATGTTCAGAATTTGTCTTTTTATTTTTCCATATTTCGACAGTAATAAAAATATACTTGAATTTGAGTTTTAAAATATTAATTAAATCACAAATACAATTTAAAAATTGAATAAAACAAGAAGAAAAACAAATCATTTCTTGGCATAACATTTTTTTTTCTTTTTTAATAAAAACAGATTAAACTTCATCAATGGATTTGTTTGTTTTGCTAGAAAAACCAAGTTATTTCCGAAAAAAATGGAAGTGTTTGTAAAAAAATAAAGGTTTATAAAAGTATCTCAAAATACTCTTCAAGTCATTTTTTTTATAAAATACTGGCATTTCTACCAAATTATGACAAGGTTTTTTAGATATCGAATTAAAATACGAATTGTAAGTTTTTATATATTTCAGAAAATATTAGTATTTTTATCTGACCTAACGTCGAATCAAAAATCCTTTCAGTTTTAAAATTACATCCATTTTTTTTTCTTAAATTCACTAGGTAACCTGTTTAAAAGTTACAATTTAGTAACATTAAAATCCAGAAGGATACGGGAACTACACTATACTGAATTTAACTTATTATTCAAGAAAAACAAATAAAGGGGTTAAAACATAATTAAATTCTATGAATTTTAATCTTCGAATGGCTATAATAAATTACGTAAATTATTAGAAAAAAATTAAATACATTTTTACACTTACAAATTAAGCAACAGACATGATTTCCAAAAAATTAGTCATTGCCTATGCTGCTCAAGAATCTGTATTCTAATCTTATATATTGGTCTAATAAACTCTTAATCAATATATTTAATATTCAAATTTAATATTAAATATTTTAATTTCCCTCAGTAATTTTATTATTCTGAATACTTTAATTATCATTTTATTAGAAAGTTTAATTTCTTTCTTAAATTAACTTTTAAATAAATATCAGTACAAAACCATAAAAAATGGGACTCTCATACAAATGCTCAAAATACTATGGAAGTTTATGTAATGTGTTTAGTTATTTTTTTCTCATGGCAATGCAGGGAAATATTGACTAAAGAACTGGAGAAAACTTTTCCCATTGAAATACCCTTTACTTGTTTATAGAAATTAATTCAATTGAAGTAAAGTAGTGTAATGCAATTTTAGGCAATATTAAAGTTAAATAATCTTAACTAGTTATTTCTTGTAAAAATATTTTCATTAAAATATTTTTCATACATAAAAGCTTTACTAATTTACTAATTAATGAGACTTATCTTACTTTATTCGTATCTTACTTTTAAATATAATAAATTCATAATATTTAAACTGTAATTCGTGGTGAAATTGTTAAAAATAAAATTTGTTCATTACTTTTCCTTTATTTAGCTTTAAATAATCTATAGAAATCCCATTCTATTTAACTGAAGTTTTTTAATCTTAGTTGTGTTTAATTATTTGAAGTTAATTGAAATGCAAAAATACTCTAGTATGAGCGTGTGGTGAAAGCCTTATAAACAAGATAACCTACTCTGGGCACAAGTAATTACTTTTGTGAAGGGACTATATTTCCCTGCAGCAAACTCTAACGTTGCAAATCGGTTATTGGTCCTAAGGCACTCATTCGCTATTTTCTATAATGATGACTGGCGACATTGAATAAGCAGTAATTCGTACAGCTCTAGGCTGAAAAAGTCGTCAGATGCATTAGAATCAACAGCCAAAATCACCAACGACTCACACTCACTCGCCATAAGCTCGGTGTAAACAAACAGTAAAATTAAAAACTGATCAAATACACAAAAAAATGAATAAGTTTTTTGTTTTGATTTTTTACTTTTTAATACAATAAAATCAATTATTGAGGAAACTATTATTTTATAGCACAATACGAAACAACATACAAAGAACCGCAATTACATTGATTTGAACGTAAATGACCACGAAATGATCCATTATTTTCTTTTAAATTAAAATAATTGGCAGAATTTTCAGAAAGCTGAATAGAATTACAAAGGGAAATATATTTCTAGATTATGAACTTATATTGTAAAAGCACTTTTGGAAATTAATATTTTTCCCCTTTTAATTCTTCATTACAAGGTACTTTCCTTTCTGAATAAAAATGGGAATGCAATTATACGCTTAGCCAGCGATTTTATTTTAAAGAAACTGCTTTTTCTTTCCTTAATAAACACGGCAAATAACGACTTTGAAAATTTTGCACTCAGGCACATGCGCCGAATATAAACTATTGTGATTTTGGAATCGTTAGCATTGGTTTTCTGGAAAGGCAATCTTCAAAATTGTCGAAATATTATTCGGAAAAAAGAAGAAGATTATTCCATTCCATATTATGATATGCGTATTACACCAATACTGATTCGAAAAAATGAGGAGCAGTTATGCAATGCATAGGAAATAGAATTTCTTAAAATTAAATAAATATTCTTAGTCTATGTTTTAACAAAAACTATTTTCAAGTTTTTGATTTTTTTTTCATTTGGAAAATTCATTGCAACCATTTTGAAAAAGGTTTCAAGACTGTGATTAAAATCTTGGTCTCATATGGAATATCAATAGTTCTTGGAAATATTAAAAGGCATCAAAGAAACATTTTGTAAAAGAAATGATGTCCAAAAAGCATCTTAAATAATGTTGGATGTAAGATTCCGACATTAATCCAATGTGATCATATTGAAAAAGGGCAAAATGCAATTTAAAGATTCTAAAGTAAACAATATTTCTCTTTGGATAATTCTTTCTCTCTTAGGTGTTGAGCATAAGGGAATTCCATTCAAATATTTAAATTGTTATTCATATTATTCCTTTAATTTATTTCCTCTTTTTCAAACCTACCTAGATTTGATTTTCCTGATATATGCGTACTGCGAAAATAATTTTAAATTGTCGATAAACTATATTTTCAATGTCATTGTTTGCACAACGTTGTGGTATTCAATCTTGAAAAAATCGAAACATCTGAAACTTCTCATGAATTCCTATCATTCATGCTCGAAACATTACATATTTAGTCCAAATAAATATTACAAGAGCTTCATAGGCACACTATTACTGCTTTTTCACCTTCTACCAATACTTTTTGCAGCATTACAACCCTACATATATGGGGGCAAATAATATATATTCTGGTCTTTTGGATATAGGTTTAAAGAAATAAAATATGAAAGACTATCGTGGTTCATTGGAGAATGCATACAATATGCAATACAATGTTGAAACGAACATTATCAATGGCTTTATTTTTAATTCTTTTAAGCAGTTGTCTGAATATATATGGTGTTTTGTCCTATTTTTTGAAAGGAAAACATCTCAGTCTTTTAATCATGGAGTACATTATATTCTCTATAACGGGGAATGGTTGCCCTGACTTATCTTATAATCTGCAGCTCTAAGATTCCTGATGTTATTCAAGAAATAAAGGAAACTGCTGGCCGCATAATCGAAAAACATCAAGTAAATGTATCTAGAGAAGGGAAGGAAACCTTCTTTCTGAAAAGACTGGAAAAGAAGAATGTCCTGCTAATGTCCGCTGGTGGAATGATCGATTTGAAAAAAAGTTTGATATTGATTAATAATATAAATATCATTACAAATTGCTTTGCTGAACTTCGTTGATTTCGTATGCATTTTCAATATATGACGAAAATGAAATAAAGCGAGAATTTAATGTATCTAATTTCATCTGACAGTAAAAATATTACTTATTTTTGATTGAAAAACGCAACTATTGCTTTTCAATAAAGCAGTCAGGCCTTTTAAAACACTGGTGCGAAATGAATGAAAGATCTTTAGCATAGAAACACAAAAGAACATCGATTACTTCATTGGATTTGAAATGGCACTCCTGTATCATATCTGCACATGTCATTAAGATTTTGAAATTGTGTTAGGAAAAGCAAACAAATTAAATGTGAAGTAGCAACACGCAATTCAAATATTATGTTTGTACACGCAAAGCAAAATGTTGAACTTGTACGGAAAAATTAATGTTATGATGAACTGAAAGATGTAGAAAAATTATATCCCAATAAAATTTTTCGAAGTACGTTTGGAAAAATTACTGTGTTTATACAGTACACGACCAACTATTCCACCTAAAGAAGCAGTAAGGCTGATAGGATAGCAAAAGACCCCGATAGTTTAACTCAACGAATTCATTTCTTTTTCTACTGACACCAGAGGACAAAGTTTTTTTAACAAAACTCTTTGCTATAATACATATTTTGTTACTTCTTACCGATTTTTAAGCCCTCCATTAGTCTTTAAAACCGTAGAATATGAATTTACAAGCACTATACTTACTGTGAAGTGATAATCGTAAACAGTTGCAACAATTGAGGTCCATTACGCAACTACGAAACGATAAACAACGAGCACAAAGCTCTTCTTTTCCTGTCACAAATTGGATTCTCTCCACGACATGCTGAAGGATCGTAAAGGACGCCCTCTCTGAATACTTTGTTAATGCTGTCAATACAACGCTGAATCTTACTCATTTAATTACGATGAAAGACAATTAGGCCGGATTGTAAGAAAACTGGATAATAGCGAATCGGATACTCAAGAGTGTGCTGTAGTTGTAAAAAAATTAAACAAGAAACAAGAATCTAATAACATTCAAGTGTGATTGTGTTAAATATGAAGAAAAGGAGGCCAAGACAACGGCATTTGGATAGGTAACATTCACATATATATTTCAAAACAAATATAAAAAAGAACATCAAATCTTCAATTATAGAATATAAATACTTGTACCAAAGAATGAATTGGTTAAAAATGAAGAAATTTCTTCTACCAAATTTTGAAACCCCGCATATCTCTTTATGGATCATTCTTAAGTTTATCAATGGTGAACAAAGAATACAATCTAAGCGTTATTTCTATTCGTATTATTTCTCTTTTTTGTTTCCTCTTTTCACAGGATACATTTTCTTAGTCAGTGTCTTATCCACCATAAATGAAGTAGAGGTTTTAAATCAACCCTGATTTAGAATATAAATATTTTTGTATGCATTACACTGAGGTGTTTAATTTCACGCCAACATAAAAATCTAAGACTTCTTACATATCCTTTAAAACATTATAAAAAGCAGTTCACAGTTAGCCAAAATAAAAGATGCAAGCTTTTCATTGTTATACTCTTTGTTACTTTGCGAACTCTTCCCATTTGTCTTGCAGCCGTCGAAACTTTCAGTGCGGATGAAAACAGTTTTGGTTACTCGTCATTGGGATACAAATTTGATGAAAGAAAGTATGAAATGATTTTCATTCTTATGGGGGAATTCGCATATTCTACAGTATTTCTGGAGTTTCTTTGCGTTATCATTTTATCGTGTAGTCTTGTAATAAGGCATTCTGTGCGTTATCTCTATGAATTTAATACCCATTTAAGAAACATGGGTAACGGTGCTTTAATAGGAAATGGTGCTGAAGCCCTAAAGTGTTACAATCTTCTAGAAGAAAACATTCGTCTTTTGAAAAAGAAGCTTTCGAAGCCTTTGTTTGCAATTCTTTTGACTTCTTCCATTAATTTGTACTATGCTTTGTATTTCTGTTTGAAAGAAGGAGAGGAATTTTTATTCCATAGTATAACTTTTGTCACGGATGCTTCTGTCGGTATACTTGCTATTCTTTCTATTATAATATGCAGTTCCAAGATTCCGGAAAATATTAAGAAAATAAAGAAAACGGCTGGTCATTTAATTGAAAAGCAGTAATTATGTGCGTTAAAAAATGTTATGGATAGTTCGTTTCTCTATCGACTGGAAAGGAAAGAAGTCATTTTCTTGTCAGCTGGTGGAATGATTGATTTAAAATTGAGTCTTTTTACTGTCCATTGTGGGGGCTCTCTTGACTTATGGATTACTCCTTTTAAATTTCGTGCATCAAACGAATTAAAATTATATAAGTTTCTCACGATTTCATACAAAAAATCTGTTAGATATAACAAAGCTTTAACAAAAGAAGACTTATTTTAACTTGAACAAAAGAAGAGTTATTTTCGAAAGAATAAGTAATAGTTTTTCAAGAAAATAAGCCATATGATTTCTTTGAGAAACAAATTGTAAGCAACACAATACATGCGACGATTTCGTGTAAAGCATGTTAATGGCTGAAGGTAGCATTTTAAAATATATATGTATCACACAAACTATTCTTTTAAGAGAATAAATACTCTTTTCTAGCAGAAAAATTCTCTTATTTTGTTACTTCAAATTTATTGATGCATTTTACTGAATCGTCAAACAATGGATTATGAAACATTATATTTTAGAATGAAAAAAATTGTTATTTAGATACACTATTGCAAACAACGACAATATGTAACGGATATGTGAGTAATGGATTTTCGCATAGATAAATATTCTTATGTTCTGTGTCTAAATAAAATCATATTATCCTATTTAGTTGCTCGAAATATGTCAATTAAATTAAAATTAAAGGTTTTTTCTAGGATTGTTTATTAGAAAACCTCTCACGTTTTATCAGAGTTTTTAATGTAATTCTTAATTGGTTTGAAGCTTAATGCTTGATGATTGAAATGAACCTTAGAACATTCCTCTGGTCAACTATAAATATCGAAATTTATAGTTCTATAAATCTATAGATAAATAATTAAAAACTACTAAGTAATATGGCATTGGAAACTTCAACAGGTGCATTGTGCAATTATCTTATAAGTTGCTGTACAGTGAATGTGATAATTTTTCTTTAGTTTTAAAAATAAATATTTATTTTAAGAATTACTTATATCAGCTTTAGTAATATCTGTCATGAATTGTGATTTGATCATAGTATATTATGATTCAGACTCTTATAACATTGTCGATAATTACTGTAAGGTTATAATTCTCTGTCTTTCTTCGACAATTCTTGGCTGTGACTCTTTTGTTTTGGATTCAGCGTAGGGGGTTTGAACATTTTGCTTATTTTTTTATTTAGGGTTGGCCATATAAACGATATGTCAAACTTTTCTTTGTTGCTTTAGATACATCAGTTCTTTTTAACTGTAGTAATTAACTTTCAAAAAGTAGTTAAGCTAGATTCGTTACCTTTGATAGTAAAATTCGAAAAAGACCTTTTTTTTGAATGTTTGTTTTTGTCCTCAATAACTGCGTTATTAAAATTCTAAAACGTTTTCAGTGAATATTGCTTAATTATCTTACCTTCCTTCTGAATTAAGTTTACTTTTACAATACTTATGCCTTTATAAAACTTATAATACTTAATTAAAATACTTATGTCATATGTAGTTTGTATTACCTGTAATTACGTTTTTATCTCCTTGCTTTTTGTTTATTCTACGGTTGAAAAGAAAATATTTTTCAATTTTGTTACCTGTGAATTTGTTTTTGAATGCTTTCGACAATAAGATTAAATTTATTTATTCCGTTAAAATTATATTTTAGGGCATAATTAGAAATCTTAAAAATATGTGTTTATGTGCAATTATTATCAGTTTCGTTGTATTTATATTATATGATTGATACATTAAACAATTCTACATTTGTTTTTCACACTCATGCTTGTGTTAGAGTACTTCAACTGATTATGAAAATACCTGGATAATTGTATAATTTTCGAATTTGTTTGAATTTTATGAATATCTGCATGATCTTTTATGAATGTTTAAATTGTTTCATGATTTGTATAATACTGACTTCAGAATGACAAGGAATTTTTTCTTAATTATTTCTTTGCGTTACTTTATGTAATTTTAAGATTTGTTTCTTCTACACCTACTGGTATGCGTATTTTAGGAATGTTCAATAATCAATGTTAATTTTAACTCTGCTATTTTCACGGGTTCCTCTAGAAGGTAATAGCATGCACATCCTGTGTTGAATAGCATACGTTTGTAGAAATCTTATTGGAAATTAATTCCTGTTCATGTGTTGTGACATATATCTCTTTATAAACTCATTGATATAAATCTGTCAGCAATTTAAACTGGGTGAGCGCCTCTTGTTTTTTCCGTAGTGTAAATCCTGGCCATAAGGATTTGATTAGCTTCTTCATGAGTCACATTCAATTGCACAACCCCTTTTTACAACGGGCACATTCACTCAACTCATACAGGAAAGAAAGAAGAACCACAATCATGTCCAACCAGGGACTGGAAACCTTGTCGCCCATATCAAGGAGAAATTACGCTACCTTTATACCAGGTCGCCTGCTATTGAATTTCTTCATATGCATTTTGTAAAGTCTATAATATTGAATGGCAATTTGTGCAGATGAATTTAATTAACTAATGCCAAATTACTCGTATATTTTCTTTTCTATAGTTATGACTGTACAGTGAAGGTTATTTTTGTCTACTGATTATGCATTATTCTAAATTACTGAAAATGTATTTAAATTCTAATATGTACGTTTACAAATGCCTTATTTACTATGAGCAAAATGTTGCTTTAAAAATATGAATGGTAAGTTTAAGTAAAGTGCAAGTTACAGGAAAAGCAACAAGTGAAGTAGAAAAATTACCATACAAAGTCCGCAGTTAACTTTTTAAAAAGAAAATTAACTTCTTTGGTAAATATTTTATTTTTGACATAAATTATAATAAAGTTAAATATACCGTCTCATACTGTTTTCAAATCTGTAGTTGGTGTGAAACATCTTTGAGTTATTTAACAATTTATAATCTGTTTAGAAAGTGTATCTTTAAAATTATTCGATATTTGATTTTTTTAGAGAGATGATTTAAAAAAATCATTACATATAAATAATAATGAATAAATACATTCATAATTTATAGAAATAGTAAATAAAAATTAATCGTAGATGTACAAAAAGTTGTAAACATATTAAAAAGAGTTTTGAATCAATCGCACTTTTAGATTTGATTACTTCATAGGAAGATATAAATCATAGAAAATTCGATTTTAAAGTCAAAATTTAAGTTTTCTGAAGATTGATTTCAAGGTAGATGTAGCGATCTGCGAATAATTTTCTAGGAACATATTAATAATGACAATGAAAGAAAAATAATTTAGGATTAAACTTAATCTCTCCTTTGAGAGTTTTGCTCTATCTTATTTTAGAATTCATCAATATATGGATTTTACAGTTTGCATTAAAATTTTATAATCTTTAGTCGATTAATTTTAGCTGCATATTGATCTATACATTAAATTCCTACTATATATGACTGAAAAAAAACTTAAAAAAATACAAGAAAATAGCAATTGCACATTATTTTTCCTTTCCCTCATATTATCGGAGAGAAATTTAAACATATTTCCATTATATTCAGAAATATTTAAGTAAAAAGATTCATTCTCATAAAATGCACAAAATATATCAATATTCATATTGGAATATATTGATTTTTTAAAAATCTAACTGCTGTTTATAATTTTCATCTTCAAATTCGTCCCATTTCAGACAGAGTCTTGTTATTAAATAGGCAAAATATACAATTAACTCTTAACTTTTTATCATTACAATGCCTTAATTTTTTGTTAACACAATGGAATCAGTTATGAGATAATTGTATAATTTTATTCATTTTTTATTTCTTTCAAGTGGGATAATTGTATTTATAATATCTATTTTTACTATCAAGTTTGATTTTATTACATAAGTTTAATATTTAAAAATTGTTTCATCTATTTAAATACGATAATTGATTTATTCGTTTAGTTATTTTAAATATTCATTATTTTGAAATATACATAATTTGATAACCGTAAATTTAATAAGATTTCATTTGTTTCCTTTCAATTATTATAGGAAAGTTCATGTGACTTTTCCATGTGTGTTCACCTTTGCTGTTTGCATAAAAAAATCTTTATAAAAATTATACGATTTTTTTATTTCTTAGAAGACAATCAATAATAATAATAAAATAAATTAATAAAAATAATAAATACATGAGAATCTAATATATAAAAATAAATGAATAATAAACTAATATGCAATAATAAATAAATTAGAATATAATAGATAATGATAATAATGGATGACAAGATGAGGAAATAATCTAAAAGTTGAAAGTAACGAAAACGAATCAGAATTATATTAAAATAAGCTAAAAATGAAAAATGAATATGAATCTAATATATAATAATAAATAAATTAGAATATAATAAATAACAACAAATAAATTAGAATATAACAAATAATAATAATAAGAGATGAAAAGATGAGGAAAAAAGTTACAAGTTGAAAGTAAACAAAACTGATATAGTTTAAGAAAATTTCTTCTTAGTTATTCAGAAAAAAATACCTGGAATAGTTTCCCCACAACTTTTGTTTCATATTTTCCCTATAAAGTTTTCATCACGCCCTCTCTTCAAGCTGGAAATTGTGGACCTTGAGTAAGGCTTCAAATACCTCGCGTGACATTTTCTAAATACAGATATAATCTAGCATTTTGCCGAATCGATCATTTAAATATGCATTGTGGACGCTTTTTTGCTGATAGATTTATGTAGAATCATAATTATAGCGTCAAGGTGATACACGATTTGTATTGATGAATTACTGTGTTTACATTTGTAGGAAATATCCCAATCAGTAGAGGATCAATCGTTTGATAGGTTCAAAATGTGACTGAAATATATTTTTTAAATGTTAATGCAAAGCGCTAAATTTTACACTTATCATTTTGTGTTTTGTAGCAATCGAAATTATTCGTAACTAAATAGCTAAACATGGAGATTTCCCGCGAATAGATTTTACACCAAATTTAACAGGGTTCTAAAAATTTCATCGTGAGTCCTACTTTCAAATTTCTGTTTTCTATGCAAAGAGTTTTCGAGTTCTCGTGTTCACGGATAGAGAAATGTAGTTTTCAAAATATATTTCTGAGAAACGAAGAAGTTTGTTGGGTTGATTCTTCGGAATCACGAGTCTGAATTCTTTAACGATTATAATATTTACTCTGTATTCCATATATAATAAAGTAGAATAAAAATTATAACTTTTTGTAGATAAAATATTTTGTGTCGATTTTTCTGGAATTTATATAAAAAAGATTGCTAACTAGAAATCTTTTTGAACTTTCGATTTATTTTTATTTAAGATTCTACAAAACATTTCAAACACATCTTTTTTTAAAAATTTAAATATTCTTGTATTTGAGCAGAAATTTTTCAACAGTAAGCTAAATAATTATTTTAAGCCCTTTTAAACAAATAGATATAATTTGGAAAAATGGTTTGAAAGATGTATAAAATGTGTAAGTTTATTCAAGTTTTTCGAATATTAAAATTCCCCAAAGCCTAATATGTTACTATTATAGTCTGCTACATACACAATTGTACATGATAGTACAAATTTCACCTAATTATATATTTGATGATTATTGAATCTTATATGGCGTTTGGTGCCGACGATTGTTATTTTTTAAATCAAAATAAACTCTTTTTTTTTTAAAATATAAATATATTTTTGTTATTTTTACCAGTAAACTCCTTTTTAAAAAAATGTTTATTTTAATTGAAATAATTTTAGGGCAGAAAGTAGAAATGATTAATAATGGTTTTTTTAAGTGAATTTCCTGATTTTTTGGAATGATTAATGAATCACACAGAAAATAATTTCTCCTTTCACTACGATATAATACTCTGGATTCATCTTTGGACTCTAAATTTAATAAGATTTACTGCTAGTACGAATTCTACTGCTAAGATATCGTCAATATAATCTTCAGATAAAATTCTCTATTTCAACTTTGATTTCTGTGAATATACCTTCTGTCTCTATTTTGGAGTTTATCCATTTTACAATCCCGCTTATGAAATACACAAAGAGAAAGTAATGTAATCGTAAAAAATATTTGAACTTTGGATTTTGACCCGTCTCCGCATTTCAAATATATTTTTTAGTCCCGGGAACCCATGTTTATAATACGTCTACCTATATTTGAAGCCGAAAACACAAAAATTGTTGTGATTGAAATGGTAAAAATCTATTACACGGTCGTTACACAAATTTTACAGATTTCTCCAAAAAAAGGACTTAACCTATATAGAGGTCAGTTATCTCTCTGTCTGTCTGCCCATATGGAAGTATAGAGATAACTAAAATGCTAAATGAATAAAATTTAATACATAAATTTAATATTTAAAGTGTGGATAACCACTTACTTTGGAAACCAATCTGTCAAATAATTAACTTTTTGTCAATTTCCAGTCGTTTCTTCTTGTTATCTAAACTCAATAATATAAATATATCAAATTTTGTATCTAATTTAGGTGTTAAAATCGCAGTGTTGTGTCAAATTTGGATTTCAGTTGATTGGACAGAAGGTGTCTAAATCCTAATTCGGTACTCTGACGTTTCTGCATTAACAATTTATTGGTACCGTATTAAATGCCCAATTTATAATACATATGGTATATATTAATAAAAAATAGTTATTATAATTACACCTATACATTTAGAAATTTGAGATTATCTTGACAATGAAAATGGTAAGTAAAATCTTCGGTACTTACGTATTAGACCGTCGATGTCCCAACGGTCACCAACCAACTCGAGCCAATTTATTTAACTGGCCAGAGCTCTTTGATTTATTACACAGCCATTGTTTGTTTGTTTTCACATATAAACTCATTTCATGTTCCATTCAAACACGTATTCTTAGATGGAATAATTTCATAATTTTGGAAATCGCCACAGTATGTATTTCATTGTCAGGCAAATCCCAAATTTTAATCATTTTAACGAGTTAAAATCAGAACACAAAAAGCGCTTAATGATCTTCTGCGAAATCAACAAATAGGTTTACGACAGTTTACGAAGGTTTTTACAGTTTTCAAAGAATGATGGTTGTTTGCCATTAGCACTCATTGGCGACGATTTCAAATTTGGCGATAAAAATCGATGGTTTAATACGATTTTCAAGGATAATATATATTGCTTCACAAATTTTTCTGGATAATTGATTCCTTATAGCATATGCTAAATGAGAACTATTGCGTAATTATCAGTAGTTGATACGCTAAAAGAATTTCATCGAACATCACAATTCATTCTTTTGCCATTAGCGTGTGTTTTATTCATTCTGAATGATTTGGAGAATGCATGAATGTGTTTACGCAATTATTTAATACTCTTTATACTTTGCTTTCTCCTGGTTAAAATTGTTTTCTTAATTATTTTGCCATCAATTGTTCGCGTTAATAACCATCGGCACAGATTAATAATATATTGTAGGATGATCTATTTTATAAAAATATTAGCTCTAAATTAGTCTTTGAACAAGAAATATTTTTTTCCAGTGTCACAGAATTTTTGTCATTAATCAAAAGCATATCAATTTTCAGATCCTCGCTTTCCCAAAAATAACATAAACAGTGAAATAAAATGTATTCAATTTTTTTCGCAAAACATAAATTCAAACTTGATTTTGATTTTATCGCAAATCTTTCAGTACCAAATAATTTCCTTATGTCAATTCTCTTTTTTTATGTACATTGATTTCACATTATGAAATTTAAAAAAAATTCAATTGCCGCTATTTTTGTTCTTATTCACCTCACTTTAAAAGATTAGTCAATAGATTAGATGTCACATGAAACCGTTAAGTTTTTATTGAAGCCCATTTTCATTACTTTTAGCGATGGATGCATAGAACAAAAGTTTTATTTTAAAAGTTGAACCCTTTTTCTAATAAATTGAAAAAGTTTATGAATCAATCAAAACTTGCAAATAAATGTTTATCTAAAATTTTTATTTTGTATTTTAAAATGTAAATTTATATCATGTTAAAACTATGCTCAATAAATATTAATTTTATAAAGTGTTCATGAAATCCATACACCAATACACGTCTTCGCATAGTGTATTTTCAGAACTTTTCAATCTTTATTTGCGAAAAGGCATTCAATTTTCATAAATCTGCTCATAAAGGCATCCAATTCTCATGAAATAAAATAATCTAGACTAGTTGGGATGAATTTACTGACATTAAAAGCATAT
The DNA here is from genome assembly GCA_026289955.1 of Argiope argentata. Classification (NCBI taxonomy): domain Eukaryota; kingdom Metazoa; phylum Arthropoda; class Arachnida; order Araneae; family Araneidae; genus Argiope; species Argiope argentata. Next base: position 157,423 of record JAOUZG010031181.1, read on the forward strand.
GATTAAAGAAATTATCGAACGAACCTAATACGCTAGATATGCATAATAAACGACCCTATTTTGAAATCTCTACAAAAATACCGACTTTTCATTACTTTACGAAATTTATTTTTTGAAAATTCATAAATTTTATGTTTTTTGAAATTAAACATTTTAAGTAAACATATAGAAGAAATAGAGTTATTATTTTCAATTTCTCTAACGGATTCGATAATCAAATTCAAAATCCAATTATGTAAATTGTGAAAATGGGAGATATGATTTATGTACTCAGTAGTTTTAAGAAAATGTACTTTTCTTTAATTCATGATATCTCCAAATATATAACAATTAAAGAAAGCAATTAAATATGCTGTAGCTTTTGAAAAATTCTTTTCGAATTTAGTCAAAATTAGTTTAGATGAAGAAACACGAAAAGAACTAGTAAAATTTTCAAAAAAAGAAATAAACAATGATTGAATTATAACATTTTCATAAAATATTTCTCTTTATATCAAAGCAAAAATTAAATGACTTACTCGTAAAACCACAAATTAAAATAATGGAATAAGGCGTGGCTATTGATATCACATGGGTACAATTGACTTCATAATTCGAGAAGTATTTCTCCGACAGTTTTGAAACTCGGAGTGGAAACTTTATGTGAATTAGAGATATGTTACAAAAATAATTTTAAATACAAAACTCAAAAAGTGTATATATATATATATATACAAAATTTATTGAATAGATATACAGAATTTTATTCAAATCGCTTTTATTTTGTGATAAACTTATTTCATGGAATATTAATATCGGTAAATAGATTTCGACTTGTATTCAATAATGACGGGTAAACAATCTACTTGTTACTTATATATCACCTTTTAGGGTAAAGTTGTGTTCTTGATTTATTAATATAGCAATTATTATTGTCTAAGTGTAACTTTATATAAATAAAAAACAGTATTGATATATTTTACATATTTATTAACAATAAAGATGAAAAAAGGAACAACGACAATTAATTATTTGAAATGTTTTTGAAAGGTTAGATACAATTTTTTTTCTTAAACATATAGCTTACATGTAATGTTAAAAAGAGTAAAGGCAATTATGTACAATTTTAAGAAACAGAGCAAACGTAACAGCTGGCCAAGTTAAATTTCTCATTGACTTGGTTTCATGTTTTTAAATATGTATAAATATAAGAATTACATGTGTGTCTGTGCAAATGTTTATACATTTTTTAAACTTCAATTTTAATTAATTAAGGAAGTTATAATTTGTTAAAATAATAAGATCATGTCCAGTATCTTATTTTGAAGGTTGACATAATTCGTTTCGTTATACATATTATACTTTTAATGAGAAATGTAAATAAACTTAAATTAAAACTTAACAAATAAAATTTTTATTTTGTTAAGTACTCGCAATATTTTTCAAGATTTCAATTTCATAATATGGATAATTTACTAAGCATTTTTTTAAGATTGCAAATTTCATATATGTAGGAACAGAAATTTAAAAAGATTTTTCAATCAATTTCTATAAAGAAGGAATGCTAAAACGTAACCAATTGATTGTTTCCTAAGACTGAAGCTTTAACTTAATAATTATCAATTATACATTAATGCCAGTAGATGCATTTTCAGAAACATTAGCTTTCTTTTTTTGAAAATCCTTGAAAAATCTGTCTGAAATCTTTTTGTGTCTCTTCGTACGTGCCCACCCTTATTTAGTAGAGCACATATGTCGTGCAATATTCAATGACCTTGCACAACTGTAATGTGGATTTCACTTATGTCACTGATTATGTTTTTAATTTTTTTATTTATAGATTTATAGAGAAATAAATTTCAACACTCATAGTTTACTAGATGCATGGTCTTGGGTTCACTAATATCAGACAGCATCAAGCTTCAAACTAACTGTGAATTGCATTAAAACAATAAAATCAAGAAATACTTGCTTGTAAGTATCTCTAGAAAATCTACACATTTAATTTAAGTGACTGAGATCGAAAAAAATAAATAGGAAAAATATCACATTATTTAGAGACAAAACATAGGTAAATCCTTCTTTGTGAAATTTCCTTACAAATCTCCATTCTATTTTGATGTAGTTTTCAATAGCATACCTTCTTTAACTTATAAATTCAGATTATAATAATGTAAATTCGTATCTGTACGGCATGTTTTTGATTCTAGCCGGCACGCTGGCATAGTGGAAGCGCATCTTTCCCTGGATCGAGGCGTCCTGGGCTCGTGCCCAGGTTTTGGCATGGTTGTGATTCTGCATACCATCTGACAGGTGTGTGAATGTTCACCCCTATAAAAAGCGACTGTGCAAGCGAATGTTAAGATTAAGAATCAAAATTCGCATTTTTCGCATTCTTTGTGTTACTACAAAACAAGAGACGCTGATTGGGCTTCAATCGCTGTCTACCTCTTTCTAAAATAAGATATACCTTAATATTCGTTCAATATACTATCAAGATTCATCAATAAATTTGAAATAACGGAACATTAGAATTTTGCTTTTTGCTTTTTGAAAAATGATACTTATATCCTCACAGCACGGAATTGATTTGTGTTCTCACTATATGTTTTAAAAAATTAACTTCAGCCTTTTTCATGCTTTGCATAAATATATTTCCTCGCATTTATCGTTAATTTCCCAATTTTTTTCAAATAAGAAACCATTTAGTTAATTATCTTTAGAAACTGCTAATTATTCTTTCTAAACTAAGCTTTGTTTTGTTTAGGCTTATAAAATTTTACTTGAAATGCTTACTTATTTAATTTTAATTGTTTCAAATCTACACACTTCAAATGCGTAAACCATATGTAAAAATAGAGAATAACCTAATTGGTTTGATTTTCCAAATTAGAAATGAGCAAACCATAGGTAAAGACAGTTCCTACAATGGACAACAAAAGGCTCATTTTTAAATCGATCATTCCACCAGCTGGCAAGAAAATGACTTCTTTCCTTTCCAGTCGATAGAGAAACGATGTATCCATAACACTTTTTAAAGCACATATTTTTTGTTTTTCAATTAAATGGCCAGCCGTTTTCTTTATTTTCTTAATAGTTTCTGGAATCTGGGAACTGCATATAATAACAGAAAAGACAGCAAGTACACCCACAGAAGCATCTATGAGAAAAGTTATAACATGCAATTGAAATTCTCCTTTGTATGAAAAGAAATACAAAGCATTGTACAAATATATGCAAGATGTCAAAAGAATTGCAAACAAAAGTTTCGAAAGTGTATTTTTTAAAAGACAAACGTTTTCTTCGAGAATGTTGTAGCAATTATGTACTTCGAAACCATTTCTAATTAACATTTCGCTATGCATGCATTCTAAACGAGCATTGAATTCAGAGAGGTAACAAACAGAATGTCTTATTAAAAGACAACATGACAAAATGATGATGCAAAGAAACTCTTGGAATACTGTATAATATGCAAATTCGCCCATAAAAAATATAATCATTCCGTGCTTTCTATCCTCAAATATGTATCCTAATGACCAAAAACATAAATCCTCTTCGTCTAAATTGAAGCTTCGCATGGCTGCGAAAACCACAGGAAGTATTCGCAAAGTAAGAAAGAGTATGAAAATGAAACGCTTGCATTTTTTATTCCGTCTAATGACGAAATATCTATTATGACGTTTCAAAGGATATATAAGAAGTTTTAGGTTTTTGTGTTGCCTTAAAAGTAAACACATCAGCGTAATACATACTGTAATATTAATATAATATGTCAGGAAAAATTGAAAACCAGATATATTTATGGAGTACACGAGAATAACCAAAAGAATATATCCAGTGAAAAGTGGAAACAAAATTGAGAAATAAAACGAATAGTAATTTAAACCTTTCTTTTTTATTCTTTGACCTCCATTGATGAATTTTAGAATAATCCATACTGGGATATGCATGGCAGGGGATGCAAAATTACTGGGATATGTAAAATTTGGCAGATTCAATTTCTTCATTTTTAACATAATCACTCCTTAATGTTATCAGATCATTGTCCTGGGAATTGCTATTAACATTGCCTTTCCAAAATTCCTTCAGAATGATTTCAGTACATTTTTTTTAATTTCTAAAATGGAAATATTATTTTCCAGTTTTGAGGCTGTTCTCAGTAATTGTTTTGAAAAGAATAAGATAATATATATACAAACCAAATACCGTAGTCTTAGACGAAGTTTCTGTATTTTGAATACTATCCCTTTTGAATGTCCTTAAATTTTTGTTCTGAGTGATGCAGCTTCAGAATTTTAAAAATTATATTCACAGTTACTCTAGCACATGTACTTAATTTCTAAACGTTAAGCTTTAAAAAAATTGTTCCTTTTTATATGTGAATGTTACCTACCCAGATGTCCGTCTCTAGGGCATATTTTCTCCTTTTTTGCACAGCCACTCTTGAAAGCATTCGACTCTTTGTTCTGGATAATGCTGTTTGACGATTTTCTGAATTACACAACCTTCCCGAAAGATAAGTTCATTACCGTCTGGTTTCCGTTCTATCTGGTTTAATTGTCTTTAAACAGAATTAAATGAGGAAAGCAAAGGGTTTCTGCGATACTCCTACAGTGTTCGTCAGTGTCAACAGGACTTAAGTTGTTGCCATTGTTCCTGATTATTAGTTATACGGTAAGTACAATTTTTCCAATGTGACATCCTAAGTGGTTTGAGAATACACATAGGACTTAGTATTGAATAAGAAGTGGCAAAATACATAGTGTAACAGTAATTATTAGTATACATTTTTTGACGTCTCGTATCATTGGTGAAGGTAATCAGTTCGTTGAAGTGTTTCCTATCTGCCTCTTTTGTTCTCAGGAATCCACTGCATACTGACAGTACTGTTTGAATATCTATATACTTTCTTCAATTTCATCTCTTTGTAGTTTTGACGATTTTATTTGCTTTAAACGTACAGGAGAATGCTGTCTACCCAATGGTTGATGTCTTTATCTATTCTAAACATGAGCATCTGTACCAGAACTCGTTTCCGAAAATTTTATCGGGACATGATTTTTGTTTCTCTACATAGATTATAAATTTTAACTCATCGTAAAAATCAATTTTTTTTAAAAAAATTCGAAATCTTGCTTTGAATGACAAAAAATATTTCCTTTATGTGTTGTAATATTATATGTAATTTGATTGCTTTGCCTAAACAGTTTCCAAATGTTAATGACTGTCACTTGCGGACATGATTTAGAAATGTCATTTCATATTTATTGAAGTAATTGTTGCTATTTTGTATATGTCTGTTAAAGCCTTTTCATTAATTTCTCCTCAACCTTTTAAAAGGCTAGACTATTATATAAATATAATTATTTGAGCTTTGTTAAAGATAATATTTAAATGCATTTCTGTCTGATTATGAAATCAGATGCATTAACTAATCACTTTATTCTCTTTTTGTGATATAATGGAAACGCTAATTGAACCAATGAATTTGTAAATGATAACCGCATTTTATTATTCGGAAATGATAGTAGAAAATGTTTCAAATATTTATTTTGGAAACATCATGTAATTCTATCCAAATATATTAAGCATAACTGTATTTCATTGAAAACATTCATTTTATCCTTACGATTCATATTATAAAGTTAGAAATTAGTTAATGAATTTTCTGTCAGTTGTATCACACTAGAATTTTTTTATTTTTATGAATTGTTCATTTTTGTAAAAAATAGAAAAATTCAATAATTTTCAATTTTTAACAAAATTTTTTTAACATTATTTGTAAATGATTCGGAAGAGCTATCCTCATTTCTACAAATAAATTGTATAAATAATAATTCTAAAAAATGAGCTTCAAAAATTAGAAAAAATCAAACCAAAAAATAAGATTATGACAAAAATTCCAATTGATTGATGAAATGTATGAATTTCTGTAAATAATTGTATTGACGTTATTTTATTTAGCTACATAGATTAACTTTATTAACTCTTTTATTTCTGGTTTAAAATAATTTGAAAAATGTGGATTTTAATTTTAGTTCTCAAGTAAAAAATTTTGAAGGTTATCTGATATTTGATATTATATTTATATATTAATATTCAGATGAAAATCAAAATAGAAGGATAAACATGAATCATAAATTAAATTAATTTCTCATATAAATTTAAATTGTTATTTCTCTTTTCTAAAATTATGTAATTTAGATTATCTTTTGTTATATAATTAAACATCAATTTATTTATATTGAGTTTCAATTAAAATAATTTAAAACACTTTTATTATGTTCCATAAAGGTTTTATAGAATATAAAATAGCATTTTGAGAAAAGAAAAATATTTTTCATTTCTTAACAAACTAAGATAGTCATCTTGTTAACTAGATGAATGAATATCATGAAAAATATTATTTCTTATTGCAGATCCTCTGTTTTATATTGGCGTGCTATTGGCTACTGGAAAAACAGTGGACGCTCACTCGGCTAAAGTCGCTGTCAGATAACCGTCTGCGAGCCCATAAAGTGCCATAAGTTACAACACATCAACAACAAAAATAATCCAAAAAGTTGGGAATTTTTAAAAACATTTCGTTAAATTTAATCCAATGCTTGCATAATTTGTGTGTAATTTTACTGAATTTTTGGTTTGGAACTTTTGATTCCTCCATTTATAGAATTGTTTTAATGTATATGAATTTGATATAAGTTAAATTTAACATAATAGCTTTTTTTTAAAAAAAATGTGTGATTTCATGAGAAATGAAAAAAAAAGGATAATTTTTTTTTAGTTGAAATGGGAAAAAACCCAATATCTATTTCCAAATAGTTGAATAAGAGTTTCAATGATATAGAGATAAAATAATTTTGTCTCCAAGAAAGTTGCAATTTTAAATTTACTGTTAAGCTAAATTTAAATTGAAAAATTCAAAGAATAGATGCTGTAAGTCTTAGGGTTAATTTCTATTCTGATGAATTTCCAAAGCAATTTTTTTTTAAATTACATAAAATCTTTCATTATACTTAAAAGGATATCAATTATATAATAAGATAAACTTATATTTGTCGGTATAAAAATAGTATTATTTATTAATATTTTACTGAATCCTATGTAAATAGAGAATATTGATGAAGTGAAATAGCAAAATGTTTGAATAGGAGACATTTTAAAAGGCTTGATTTCAATATATAGAATTAATTTTAAACAAAATGATATGAAAGGAATATTAATCTTTGTAGCAAATATAAAATGTATTTGATCCTAAAATTACCTATTTTCGTCAATTAAAAACGGATTTAATAACAAATTCATTCGTCTTTGGATTATTCTTGTTGTTATTGTGTTGTGATTGATAGCACTTTAGATGACAGCTGACGCTTAACTGTCAGCGGTTTAAGCCGAGTGAGCGTCTCTTGTTTTTTCAGTAGCGGCAAGAGCAATTAACTCTATAATAAGCAGATAATCTGCAATAAAAAAAGTTACAGTTTTTTTTTTCGAATTATTCATCTATTTAATTTACAATGAAAAATTTCCTTCGTTTTTTTAATTTGTTAAGAAAAGAAACCTGCGGAATTACTTAAGTTATTTTCTAAGAAAGAGCCATTTATAAAGTTATAGAAATCTAATGCAATACCATCTATATGAAAATCATTTATAAATTTGTATCTTTCAATTATGAATCATACGAGTATATTAAAAAGATTTAATGAAATACAGTTGTTCTTAGTTTGTTTCGATATTATTACAAGTAGATTCCGAAAAAAAACCCCAATGAAACAATGCCTACTGTCAATTCAGAATAATAAAATGCGACTATAATTTACAAATTGATTGGTTCGATATGCGTTTTCAATATATCACCAAAAGGGAATAAAGAAAAAAATTGATGTATCTATTTTCATCATCAGACAGATTAGATAGCAACATTTTGATTAACAAAGCGAAAATAATGTTTTTTTCATGTTACAGTCTGGTCTTTTAAAAGCATTATAAGAAATCAGTAAAATAGCCTTAAAAAACAAACCGATATAAAAGAACAACAATTATTTCAGTTGATCTGAAATAGAAGTTTTGAATCATGTCTGCACGTGGCAGTCATTAATATTTGGAAATTTTGTTAGGAAAAGCAATAAAATTATATGTAATATTACAATAAGCGGTTGAAATAATTATGTTGGGACACACGAAGCAAGATGATAAATTTGTGAAGAAAAATTAATATTACGATGAGCTGAAACGTGCAGTCTACGTTCAGAAACAAAAATCATATGTCGATAAAATAATCGGAAACGCAAACGTTCATGTTTAGAACCGATGAAGACATCAGCCACTGGGTAGACAGCATTCTTTTATACTTTTCAAACAAATAGAAAAACTTCAACCCCCTCCCCTTGAATTGTAGAAATGAAATACATATGCAAAAAATATTGTGTTTATACAGTGTATTCCCATGTATCGGATATGACGGGGATAAGGGTTAATCGGATAACAAAAAAGCGAGATAGGATGGAGTTCAATGAATTCATTTCTTTCCCCAGGCATACCAGAGGACAGAGTATTTTTAAACAAAACTCACTGCTATAATACATATTTTCTAAATTATTATCGAGTGCTTTCCCCCCCCATTTGTCTTCAGCGCCGTACAATGGGAATTTTATAAAATTGTACTTTCTGTCTTTATAATCTGAAAAAATGGCTACAATTGAGGTCCGTTACACAATGGCGAATTAGCGAACAACGCTGCTTTTTCCTATCACAACATATATTCTGTCCAAGACGTACTGGAGGATCTTAACATATGCCCTCTCGCAAAGTCCTTTTAATGCAGCCAATGCAACGCTGCGCCTTCCTCAGTTAATTCAGAATAAAAAGCAAATAAACTGGATAGTACGGAAACCGGATAGTAGCGAACCGGATATTCAAGAGTGTTCAGCAATTGAAAAAATTGTAAAACAACCTTTTATAGAGAAAGCATCTGATAACATTCAGGAGTAATTGTGTTGAAAATGAAATTACGTCTGCCAAATTTTGGATCAACGGATATCCCTGTATGAATCATTCTAAAGTTCATCAATGGTGACCAAAGAATACAATCTAAAAGATTTAACTTCTATTCGTATTACTTCTCTATTCTGTTTCCAATTTTTACAGGATATATTTTTCTGGTTAGTATCGTTTACACCATAAATGAAGTAGGTTTCAAATCAACCCTGATTTATAATATTAATATTTCAGTGTGTATTGCTCTGAGGTGTTTAATTTCACGCGAACATAAAAATCTAAGACTTCTTACAGATCCTTTAAAACATTATAATAAGCAGTTCGCCGTTAGCCAAAATAAAAGATACAAGCTTTTCATTGTTATACTCTTTGTTACTTTGCGAGCCCTTCCCATGTGTCTTGCAGCCGTCGAAACTTTCAGTGCGGATGAAAACAGTTTTGGTTACTCGTCATTGGGATACAAATTTGATGAAAGAAAGTATGAAGTGATTTTCATTTTTATTTGGGAATTCACATATTCTACAGTATTACTGGAGTTTCTTTGCATTATTATTTTATCGTGTTGTCTTTTAATAAGGCATTCTGCGTGTTATCTCTATGAATTTAATGGTCATTTAAGAAACATGAATAACGGTGCTTTAATAGGAAATGGTGCTGAGGCACTAAAGTTGTACAATCTTCTAGAAGAAAACATTTGTCTTTTGAAAAAGACGCTTTCGAAACCTTTGTTTGCAATTCTTTTCACTTCTTCAATAAATTTGTACTATGCTTTGTATTTCTGTTTGAAAGAAGATCTTTTTTTCCGCACTGTAACTTTTCTCAGAGATGCTTCTGTGGGTGCACTTGCGATTCTTTCTATTATAATATACAGTACTAAGATCCCAGAAACTATTAAAGAAATAAAGAAAACGGCTAGCAATTTAATAGAAAAACAGCAATTATGTGAGTTAAAAAACATCAGAGATATTATATTTCTCTATCGACTGGAAAGGAAAGAAATCGTTTTCTTGTCAGCTGGTGGAATGATTGATCTAAAAATGAGCCTTTTGTTGTCCATTGTAGGGGCTCTCTTTACCTATGGTTTACTGCTATTAAATTTGGAGAATTAAACTAAATAAAATAATATCAATTTCTCTAGATTTCATGAAGATATGTGTCAGAATCTTGAACACAACGAGGATTACTTTGGAAAAAATAATTAACAATTTCTTAATAGAATGAGCCATATGGTATCCTTTTTGAGAAAAAAAATTGTAAGCATAAGAATAGGTGTTAAAAATTTGTGCAAAGCCTTGCAATGGCTGAAGATATTTTTTTATAAAAAAATTAATTATGTATAATACAAATTAATTTCATTAAGATTTAAATATACTTTAAAAAAAGGCTTAACCGTCCTCTTTTCAAGCGGAAAAATTCTATTGTTTTTTTTTTTACAAATTTATTCATGCCTTTTAATATTACGTGAGCAATGAATTACAGAACATTATATTTTAGAATGAAAATTTTATTTTTATTAAGTTACGAATTTTCAAAATTAAAATCGAAATTTATATATGTTGGTTTACTACTAAAAACTACGAAAATATTTAACGAACATCTAAGTAATGAATTTTTGAAAAGATGGAATTATTCTGTTTTATGTCTAAATAAAATAATAGTTTGCTATTTATTTGCTCGAACTCTGTCATTTAAATTAAAATAAAAGATTTTCTAGGGATACATAAAAGCAAACATTTGTTGTTTTTTCATTGATTTAAAATAATTCATAGTTGGTTTGAAACTTGATGTTGACATATTTTAATGAACTCTATTGAATTCCTCTGTTAAACTATGAGTATCGAAATTTATAGCTCTATAAATCTAGAGATAAAAAATTTAAATTTGCTAAATAATGTGACATTACAGAAATTAAAATTACCGTTGTGAAAATATTTTATAATTTGCTATTCAGATGAATGTAATAATAATTTCTCTTTTGTTTTGAAATAAATGTTTATGTTAAGAATTACTTATATCAGCTTCAGTAATGTCATGAATTGGGATTTTATCACAGTATATTATGATTCAGACTCTTAGAACATTGTCTATATTTACTGTAAGGATATAATTCTCTTTACCTTCGACAACTCTTGGCTGTGTCTCTTTTGTTTTGGATTCACTGTGTAGGATGTTTGAACAGTTTTCTAATTCATTTTATTTTGGATTGACTATGTAAACAATATGGCATTCCTTTGTTTGTTGTTTTAGAGAAGTCAGTTTTTTAAAAACTTTAGTTATTATCTTTTAAAAAGTAGTTATGCTGGATTCATTACCATTGGTAATGAACTATGAAAAAGAATTTTGTTGTTATTTCTTTTAATCCTAGCTAAATGCGAATTAAAATTGTATGGTTGTTTAGTTATCCTGTCCTCCTTCAAAATTAAGTTATTTCCTCTTTTAAATACTTATATCATATGTAGTTTGCTTTACCTATATTTACGTTTTTTCTTCTTATTTTTCGTTTACTCTACTGTTAAAAAGAAAATATTTTTTTTAGTTAATTGTGAATTTGTTATTGAATGCTTTCGACATCTAGATTAAATTTATTTATTTCGATAAATTTATATTTTCAGTTCATATTCAGAAATTTTAAAAATCTGTATTTATGTGCAGTTATTCTATTTTTGTTATATTCTTATCATATGTTTGATAAATTAAATAGCTCTATTTTTGTTTTTCACTTTTATTGTACTTCAAAGGGTTACGAAAATGCATGTAAAATTGTATTATGTTCGGAACTTATATGAATATTTGTATCATCTTTTATTAATGTTTGAATGATTTCATGATTTATGATATTCACTCTAGAATGATAAGGATTTTTTTCTTAGTTATTTATTTCTACTTTTAGTAACTTTAACATTTCTTTCTTCCTCACCTACCGGTGATTGTAATTTTTGACTGTTTAATAATAAATGGAAATTTCAGTTCTGTTATTTTACCGCGTACTTTCAGCAGATCATAACATGCAAATCTGGAATAGCAAGCCTTTGAAGAACTCTCACTGCAACTTAATTTTTTTTGATGTGTTGTGACTTATGGCCTTTTATATGTCCGTTGACAGTTATCTGTCAGCTATTTAAGCCGAGTAGACGTCTTCTGTTTTTTTAGTAGACCAACAAGATTTAAGAACACAGATTAGCTACTTCATGCGTCACATCCGCTTGAACAATCCCTTTATATAGGGTGCAAACCTACATATATATAGGGGGCACATTCTCACACCGAACATATACTTATTTACACCACCTACTTGAGTCCAATAGTCACCTATGCCTGCCATGTGTGGGGTTATGTGGGACTAGCCTAGCATCAATAGAAAGATTACAAAATAGATTCTTCCCCGACATATGTCAAATGCAATGGTTCATACCCACCTCTTGCATTTATAATTATTTAGAATACTCCCCCCTCCCTTAAAGGAATTTATCAAAAAATTAGCTAAAAACTTTTAAACATGGACAAAATAGAAAATTCAGCAATAAAAAATATACCTAATTATTCCCCGAAACCTAATTCTAGGTACTGTGGCCCGGAGTATCCTTCTTTAAATAGATTCTGCGCAAAATATATATATAAATTGTAATTAATTTATCTTCTCCCATTTTAAGCGCCAAAATAGATATTTAAATCTAAAACGCAACTCAGGTGCAAACCCCCACACCCTCACCCTCTCAATAGCCAATCATAACATGTCCTGACACTTACCTCCTCACGTACCCATCTGAACTGTTTTGTGAACTTAACTGATGATGATGATGCAAAAGTATAGATTGAACTGTATATCGATGCCGGCCAATCATAACTGTGGGTTCTGAGTTAAAGTTAGAACCACACTTCGGTCACAGATTTCAACGCAGAGGGTCGAGTTCAGATAGTTGTGGCAATGCAGCTAATTAAACATCATGGCCGGGGAAAAGCTCCTGTGGAGCTAAGTGCCTCGTGAACCTTACTCTTACACCGAACATACAGAATGCAGATGAAGAAAGATGGCCGAATTGAAACTCGAACTCGCCCCCCCCTCTCGATCCCAATCCCGATGATTCCTAGAAGACTATGCCAGAGCTCCGGCTACTAGATTCCTTCAAAAACCTTTGGAAAATTCTACAATATTGGATGGCAATACCGGCTGACGAATTTAATAAACCAATAAATAATTATTTGTCTTTCTTCTTATCATTAGTTATGACTTTGCAGTAAATTTTATTTTTGTGCAATGAGTGTGCATTCTTCTGGATTACCGGAAATGTAGGTAAATTTTAATCTATACGTTTACAGTTGATATTTATTATAAACAAAATGGTAATTTTAAAAATCATAGATAATAATCTTAACTAAAGCGCAAGTTATAAGAAAAAAACAACAACGAGTTATTTCTCAATAAAAAATTCCATGGAAATTCAGTGAATCTATTTTCAAGAATATTAACTTCATTGATAAATATTTTAATGTTCACCGATAGATGAAAATAAAGTTAAATGTACTCTATCATAATGCTGTCACATCTTTAGATAATATGAATCATCTTTGAGTTTTTTAATAATTCTTTAAAATTATTCGAGATTTGATTTTTAGAGGAGATCATTTAAAAAAAAATCTTTATAGAATGGAATAAATCCATTCATATACAGAAACGGAACAAAAATTTTGGATCGTTTGTAAAGTAACTATGAATTTTTTTATTTCTTAGAATACAATAAATTATAATAAAAAATAAAGTAATAAATAAGAATATAATATATTATAATAAATAAATACAAATGTAATAATAAATTGGAATTAAAATGTACAAAATGTCTAAATTTATTCATGTTTATGGAATATTATTTCATCTGTTACTATTTTACCATGCCACATACAACATGCCACAACATGCCATTTTACATGCCACAACATAACTGTTCAGATTTCAATTAACTATATATTGAATGATTCTTGAAGCTTGGACGGTGTTTCGCGCTATTCATGAACTTCCGGCAATGGTTAATTTTTTTGATAAAAAAAACTTTTTTTTTCTTATGTAAATATTTTCCTGTTATTTTTACCATTAAACTTTTTTTAAATGCTTATGTTAAATAATCTTAGGAAAGAAAGGAGAAATTATAAATAATTGCAATTTTTTAAGGGAATTTCCAGATTTTTTTGAATAATTATTGGCAACTCAATAACGCATAAAATGATATATTCTTTCAATCTTATATAAGGCTTTGAATTTATTTTTGGAGGCGTAATTCAATGAGATTTACAGCTAGATAGAAAATCTCCCAATAAGTCATCGTAAATAATCTCTGAGATAAATTTCTCTATTTCAGCTTTGATTGCCGTGAATATACCTTTAGTCCCTATTTTGGAGTTCTTCCATTTTACAATCCTGCAAATGAAATACACAAAGATAAAGTTCTGTAACCTCCAACGAAATTTGAAATTTAGATTTTGATGAGTCTCCACATATTATACCTATTTTTGAGTCCGAAAAAACAAATGTTTACAAAACGTCTATGTACTTTTGAATCCGAATAAACAAAAATTGTTGTGATTTAAGTGGTAAAAATTTATTATACGGTCTTCACACAAAGTTTGTAGATTTCTCTAAAAATTGCAATTCAATCTATCCTGAGATAAGCTGTCTGTCGGTCGTCCCGTTTGCAAAATTCACGATAACTAAAATCGGAAAACACTAAATGTTGCAATTCTCCATTCATTGTTTAACTAAACTTTATTTGAAAAATTTCAGGATTTTTTACAGGCTATAAGCCTCGGAGGTCTTTTCTATTTTGGGGAATTTCCAAAACAAATCTATTTTTATTTAAATTACATAAATATTTTCGTGATATTTAAAATAATATCAATTATTTAATAATATAAATTTATATTTGTTTGAATTAAAAAATTTAATAACATTTATTATTATTTTACTAATTACAATGTGAATGAAAAATATTGATGAAAAGAAATAGCAAAATGTTTGATTAGGAAACATTTTAAAAAGGCTTGCTTGCTTTCAGTATATTGGATATAATAAAAATAAAAAAAATAATTTTGAATAAAATGAAGTAAAATAATTATTAATCTTTATAACAAATCTAAAATGTATTTAATAATAAAACTGCATATTTTCGTCAATTAAAACGTATTTCTAAAAAGATTCGTGCCTCTTTGGATTATTCTTGTTGTTATTGTGTTGTGATTCATGCCACTTTAGAAGTCAGCTGAGAGTTATGTGTTAGAGATTTAAGCCTAGTGAAAGCTCTTGTTCTTCAGTAGAGGCAAGGGCCATTAGCATAAAATATGTAAACAGGGAATATAAAATCAAAAACTTAGTAGTATTTTTCAGATTATTTACTATTTTAATTGACAAGAAAAGGACTTCCTTTGTTTTTTAGTTCGTTAAGTAACGAAACGTGTTGAATTACTTTCTCTATTTTTTTAACAATCAACTATTTATAAAGCTATACAAATATAGTGTAAACAGACACGAATCATAAAAATCCGTGACACAAAAATCCGTCATAAATTTCCATCTTTCAAATATGAATTACACGATGTTAAAAAGATTTACTGAAATATAGATACAGTAAATTTACTTTTAAATCATTACAAAAAAATCTTTCAAACAATGTCTACTGCCATTTCTGAATAATAAAATGCGACTAAAAATTACAAATTCATTTGTTCGACATGCGTTTTTAATATATCACTAAAATGGAACATTGCAAAATGAATTATATATTTTGATGTATCTCATTTCATCCTCACAAAGACAAGATAGCAATTACTTTGATTAACAAAGCAAAAATAATGTTTTTGATAAAACAGTCTGGAAAAGTCTGGTCTTTTAAAAGTTTGATGAGAAAGCAGTGAAATAGCCGGAACAAACAAACCGATATAAAAGAACAACAATTACCATGAATTTGAAATGTAAATTTTGAATCATGGTCGCATGCGACAGTCATTATGATTTGGAAATTGTGTTGGGAAAAATCAATAAAATAATATGCAGTATTACAATATACAGTTGAAATAGTTTTTGGGGTCACACAAAGCAAAAGATCAACTTGTAAAAAAATTAATATTAAGATTAGCTGAAACACATAGTCAATGTTTAGAAACAAAAATCATAATCCAATAAAATTTTTTGAAATGCATTCTGACGGTCATGTAGAAAAGATAAAATCATTAACCACGGAGTAGCCAGCAATCTCTCATACCTTTTCAACAAACAAAAACTTCAAAACTACAAGTAACTGAAATTGAAGAAAATAAGTCCCTAGAAAACACTCCCTAGAATTGGCCCAACGCAGTAGAAAGACATTTCAGATGAGGAGAAAGCCAGATAGGACAGAGATCAATAATTTTATTTCTTTTCTCACCGATACTAGAAGAAAAAGTGTTCATACTAAAACTCACAGTTACAACCCATATTTTCTCACTTCTTATAAAGTGCTAAGCTCTACATTTATCTCAAACCACGTAGAATGGGAATTTACGAAAATCATGCTGACCGTACAGTTAACAAACAAAAACAATGGCAAGAACTAAGATCCAGCAGACGCTGGCGAAACAATGAAGAATGAGGAGAACGATGCTCTTATAATATCAAAGATAGTATTCTGCCCACGACATGTAAGAGGATCGTATTAGACGTAGAGTTCCAATTCCTTGTCTTACTTATACCAAGAAGGGTTTTCTTCTTTTAATTCCGATAAAAGACAACTAAATTGGATATTAAAAAAGCTGGACGTCTTAAACCAGACATTCAGAAGTGTACCGTTATTCAGAACATCTTAAAACCGCAGTTTCCAGCACAAGTATCCTGAAAATATTCAAGAATGTTTGAATAAAAAAAATATGACCGAGATAATGACGTAATTGGAAGTAGTATTCCCTTATACATTTCAAAGGCAAATATAAAGAAGATAATTCAAACAAAAAAACTTAATTTATTGAATATAAAAATATGTGGTAAAGTCATTGTGAATTTAAATCAGAAAAACCTTAAGCAGCATTACACAGACAGAGATCTAAGGACATTCATGAAGGGTTGTATTAAAATGAAGAAAATGCGTCTATAAAAAAGGCATCCAAGTTGTTAATATTCACTTATACTTTTCAAAATAAAGACAGAGAAAAAACTCATAACATAAAAAATATTCATTTTTAGAAAATATATACATGTGCTGAAGTTACTGTGAATATAATTCAAATAATCATATAACAACAATTATCAGGACAAGGATCTGATAAAGTTAGACTGACTATGTTAAAAATGTTGAAACGGCATCTACTAAATTTAAGAGCAATGCATATCCCTGTATGGATAGTTCTTACGTTCATCAATGGTGATCAAAGAAATAAAAAGAAATTTTTAAATTGCTACTATTATTATTTCTCTGTTTTGTTTCCACTTTTCACCGGATATATTTTTTTCGTTATATTCATAGACTCAATAAATGAAGCAGATTTTAAAACATCAATGATAGATTATCTCAATATTACAGTATGTATTACGTTATTGTTTTTAATTTCGAGTCAACATAAAAAAATAAGACATCTTATACATTCTCTTAAACTTCACAATAGGCATTTTGAAAATAGGCAGAATGAAAGGTGCAAGCGTTTCATTATTATGCTCTTTGTTACTTTGCGAATCCTGCCTGTGACTTTCGCAGCCATGAGAAGCGTCAATTTAGATGAAAACGAATCTTATTTCTATCCATAAATAAATACTGTGAGAATGTAATTCTCTCTTTCTCCCTTCGGCAATTTTGCACTCGCATTCTTTTGCTTTTAATTCACTGTGTAGGGTATTTGAAGATTTTCGTTGTTCTTTTTAATTAGGCTTGAACATTTCAATAATATGCTATTCATTTTTTTGTTGCTTTAAAAAAATTATTTTTTAAACATTAATAATTATCTTTTAAAAAGTAAATAAGATATAATCGTTGTCATTGATAGTGAAATTTGAAAAGTAAATTCTGTATTTTTCCTTTAATCCTCACAAAATTCATTATTAAAATTCTAGAAATGCTTTTACTGAATATTATTTAATTTCTCATTCTCTTTCTAACTTTTTTCTTTCTTATAAATACTTGTATTATATACGGTTTGTATTACTTATACGTATGCTATTAATCTTATTTTTCGTTTAAAAAAATAAAAATTTTCATAAAATTTCAGAACATTTCTCATAAAAGCATATATTTCTCATAAAACAAAATAATTTAGACAGCGATCAATTTTCGTCATTAAAAACGTATGCTTAATGAAATTATACAAATAACGTAATTCGCCAGATACCTATAACGAAGCGATCCTATTTTAAAATTTCTAGAAAAGAAATTAGGACTTTTTTATAATTTTACGAAAACTATTTTTAAGAAATTCAAAAAATTTTGTGTAGGGCGAAATGAAAGGATGACAACTTGCTTGATTGAATAAAAATATTAGTTTAAAATTACGTCTCCAGATGAAATTTTTTTAATGATTTGCACATTTGTAGATGATAATTTAATCAGGATTAACCAATATTTTTATAAGTAAGGCTTATTAACAATATTTATAGCAAATTATAAATTGTAATCATAACGTTTATACACCACCTTAGATAGCAACTATGACCAAATATATCTAATTTTCTTCTCTCAAAAGCAACTTAAAAATGTTAATTAGTTTGAATTAAACGTGTTTTTTAGTTGAATATTTTGTAGTAAATATAAATTAAAGTAAACAAACTGAAAAAATATCACCTTAAGTGCTGAAATATTATAATTTATCGAGCTTGTATTAAACCAGTTATTTTTTTAAAATAAAATAATCAAATATTTTTGAATGAAATATTATTTTTTAGATAAAGTATTCTATAATTAATATGTAATTTTATAATTATTTCCATACACAATAATTGATAGATATTATCCTAGATAATTAGCTATGATAGTTAGCTATAATATAAAACTATAATTGCAGAACTAAAAGAAATTTCTATGGATAAATTTATTTAAAGTTTACAAGTATTTTGGAAATCATTCTCGATTTTCATCTCAGAAATTTGTTAATAACTAATAATAATTGTAAACTGTTTCAATAAAATATAAAATGAAAAACAGTCGAAAGTGAATCGTGGCCCGTTTTCAATATGAAATAAAATCTTATTGTAAAACTTATCCATTAATTTTACTTTCTTTGAAATTAAAATTTTCTAGGAAACATGTAAATTTATTATTTCCGGTTTCTGTAACGAATTTGACAGAGAAATCCAAAGACTATTTATATGGGAAATTTTATTTACTTACTCTGTAGGTCTAATAATAAAATAAAGTTTCTTTCTGCAAAGGCTAAATAGTTCCAAATTTTCAAAAGGCAATTTTAAAAAATTCCTTTCAGAAATAAACCAAATTAGATGGCAAGATATTAACACATACAAAAAAAAAACAACTAATGACATTTTCATTTACAAACAAACAATGAGATTGTATGATGTTAAATAAATAACATTTTCAAAATTTATTCCATCGTTCAAAAATAGAGATGATATTTATTGATTGAGGATGATTTTTTTCTCTATCAACAATGAGAATGTTTATTGAAGAAATAATAACATTTTTAAAAAATGTACAACCTTGTTTCAAAGCAAAGAATTTGGTGGCTCGCGAGAAAATAAAATTAGTTTAGAAGGTGTGGCTATCGATAAAACATCAATCAAAGTTACTTCATGTCTCGTGAAGTACTTGTTCGATACTCAAGAAACTTTCTGAGAATTTAAACATAAGTTTAAAAAAATTTTTAAACACGATATACAAAAACTTATCTCTTTTTTTGATTTCATGGTACTTTCTCAAAGAATCTAATTATAAAACAGTTTTTAAACCAAAGATGAAAAACTACGCAGTTTCTGAAAGGTATGTTATGAAAAGTAAACCCATTAAATTTTACTTTAAGACACAAAAGTCAAGATATTGATTAGTTTGCAATAAAATGACTTTATTGTTGTGGATGAAAATGTAGCTTATTTGCTGTATTTGTAACACACTTTAAAATATTCGAAAAAATAATATCGAAACCGGTATTAAAATTTCAATTGCGATCAAATGTAGAGAAAGAAGGCAGCAATTGTAAAGGTTGTCTAACGGGAAAGTGGACTAGTTGAATGAAAAGAATATCTTTAGTGATCAAAAGGAATTGCTCATCAAAGGAACATTAGCACAAGTTCAATCGTTTATGGAGAAAGTATATGCTTTGGAGGCTGAAAGATAGTGGTTGATTCTTGACGAAGTCTTGCACAGCCTCCTTCAATTCGCCTTCCGCATGGAAATTCCCCTCAAATGCTCTCTTATGTGTTCGAAAGATGTTGAAGTCACAAGGTGACAAATCCGGATTGTATGACGAATTTTTCAACATTTCCCAACTTACATTTTTTAAGGTCAATTGGGTTATATGTTGGGATGTATGGATAATCATTGGCATAAAGAAGGATAAATTGTAGCAGAAGAAGACCTGGTCGTTTGATTTTGACTACCTTCAATAGAGAGTCAGGGTACAGCAATATAGTGTTAAATTTATAGTGTTTCATTGTGACAGGAAGTCAATTAAACAAAAACCTTGTTACCGTTCTCTAATACGATCTGAACATATCACAAATTTGCTTTACAAGTTTCTTTTAATACGAACAGATTTCAATGTTTAAGAAAATTTAAAGATAATATTTTTCATCTGTTCGCTAAAATTGTTGTGAAGTATTTCTGAATTCTAATAAATACCCAATTAATAGTCCAAAATCTTACAATATACGTGCTTGGTTATCTGAACAATGAAGAAAATATGTTCAACAAGTTTCAGGATGCTGCACATTCCTCTATGGATAATTATTTCATTCATCAATATTGGTGATAATAAACTGCAATATAGTAAAACTTTTATCTTCTATTCTTCTTATTTCATTATTACATTTCCTCTTTTTACATGTTATCTCATTTTAGTAAGTTTAGTGAATTCTGTATATGAAAAAGATTTAAAATCCTCTTTTATATACATTTTAAATATTTCAGCTTGCATTATGTTGTGGTGTTCTATTTTAAGCGAACATAAAAATTTCAGACTTCTCTTACATTCATTTAGATCTCAACAAAAACAATTCTCAATTCATCCCTCTAAAATTTGAACATATTTTGTTAAAATAATTTTGTTTATTTTCCTAACTCTACCATGCATTCTTGGAGTTCTTCAATCATATCTTTTATATGAAAAGACATTTAATTACTGGTCTTTGGAATACGCGTTGAAAGAGAAAGCATTTCAAATGGTTGTTGTATTTATGGGAGTAGTAATAAATATATTTATTTACTACACCGTGTTCTTGGAGTTTTTTTGCATCACCGTTTTATCGTGTTGTCTTTTAATAAGACATTGTGGGGGCTTACTCTCTGCGTTTCATGCTAATTTTAAAAGCATGAACTTGGATATATTGACACAAAGGGGGTTAGATGTATTAAGAGATTATAATATGCTTGAAGAAATTGTTCGTCTTTTGAAAAATACTTTATCAGTGCCGCTGTTTGCTATTCTTTTGTCTAGCTCCCTGAATGTGTATTTTGCCTTGAATTACTGTTTGAAAGAGGAAGAAACTTCATTGTACAATATAAATTTCGTATTCGATGCTTCTGTGGGAACAACAACTATTTTTTTCTCTTATAATATACAGTTCTTCGATTCCTGGAAACATCCAGAAAGTAAAAGAAACGGCAAGCCTTTTAATCGATAAACATAAAATGTCAAAATTGTATAAATGAAAAGATGTATCTTTTCTCGACAGACTGGAAAAGAAAGAAGTTATTTTCTTGTCAGCTGGTGGAATGATCGATTTAAAAATGAGCCTTCTGTTGTCCATTGTAGGAGTTCTCTTGACTTATGGATTACTCATTTTACATTTGGAAGCTTTTTAAAAGAGCAAGATATCTTTCTAGATAAGTCTAGCAGAACTTATATAAGTGTTCAACCATTCAGCTTAACGCCATCCTTTCGCCTGTGCGTATTTAAGACAACAGGAGTCTGTGGAGGCTATAACATCGATTCTTTCTGTTATAATGGCATTTTATCAGGATTTGAAAGTCTTTTATTGGGTACTAATCGTTGGCATTCGACAAATGGAACACATCATTTCTAAAGTAGAGATAAATGTTAGATTTTCGAGCATGGCCATTTCTAGAATGTACTGCAAATGCCAAATTTTCGATAAAGCTTCTAATCTTCGACAGCGGTGCGACTTGAAAAACTTGTGGATTTGATTGCAAGTCTATCAGCAATCGTCAGTGAGTGCACAAGGCAACATAACCTAATTGATATGGGCTTTCGCAGCCACAAACCAAACTCGGCGAAACAAAGCTCTAAAGCTTACCTGGGTCGCAAGCGCCACTATTGAACTCTTAATGATTAGGAAAACGTTTTTTTTGTCTGATGAATCTCGTTTCCAAGTGTATAGAGTGGATGGCTGCATACGAGTGTAGAGAAAAGTCTATGGGTTTCTCATATTTACAAAGTGCTGTTCGAGCTGGTGGAGTATTCTGTGAGGGTAAGGGGCTTGTGCAGGTGCCATAAATTGGAATCGTTGATGTGGGTAGACTCAATAACGACAGGTCAGCGGTACTTTAATATCATTTTTGATCCTCTGCATGCAATTCCAAGATGATAATGCGCCACTTCACAGGTCAACAGTAGCTACCGAATTGCTTGAGGAGCGTTCTTCTGAAGTTCTTTTCATCTCTTGGCAACTAATTCTCCTGGAATGAACATTATCGACTATACCTGGGATGTTTTGAAATTTGATGTCTTTGGGAGATCTCCACCAACTCGTAATATGAATTGTCCACAGAATATCTTCACAAATTAGTTGAATCCCTGCCACGCCATGCTGATACACTTCTGTGTGCTCGTGAAAGATGTACACGATATTAGATTGGTGTACCAGTTTTTCTGGCACTATAGTGCAAGATAATACAAAACTTTATGTCGTGAGATGAAAATTGTAGTAGAAATGAACAACATTTCCCATTGGCAAGTCATAACAATATTTATCTAGACAATGATGAATATGTTTATTTCCACAAATCGTGCATGAAATCCAGTCCTTTAAATAATTGGATGTTCCTTTATTTGCTTTTTTTTAAAACTAAGTTTGTGAAATCACGAAAAATATTTGTTCAGAAATTCAGAAGAGGTTAGGATGATAAATCTATGTTTTTGATTGTTTGTAGTCTGGTTTTAATTGATTGTTTATTGATTCTGGCACAACTTCTACTTATTATTTTTAATGTAAGATTAACTTTGTAAGTTTTTGATTTTTCTTCTAGAGGCAACGTTTTCTGTATTTAGTTTTCTTCATCTACTTTGTATTTTAATCTTGTATTTGTGCCATTCACTCCTATTTCTCTTTTTTATAATAGGATACGTAGATGATTTTAGACAGTCATAATTCTTTGATATTTCTGTACAGTATACTATATCTTACATCTTTTGGACATTGTGATATTATTTTATGCTTATGTGCGTTATTGGTTTCTTTATGTATTTTTCACCTTAGTTCCTTGAATCTAGAATTTGTTTGCTGATTATTTTAAATATTGTATTTAAGTCAAATAAACTAAAATGTATACATTTATTTACCGCCTATATACTGGAATCGATTATAATTTCAAGGACTTACACCTCTGTCGTCGGGGGCCAAATCCGACCAAACTAAAATAAATGTGTCATCAAAAGAGATAAATGATTCTGTAACATTGGACTGTAGATAAAATCTTCAAGTGAGTTATTCAACATTCAATGTGTTAAGTCGATTTTCGTGCTTCTTTAAATCTTATTTCAATTATCTTTTTTTTTTGCACATCTTTCCCTTTTTTTTGAAGGAATGGAGATTTCAGTGTAATCTATTTCTTTTAATATTTGAGCATTTATAGCATCTCTTTTAATATTTTGAGGCTGCATTAATATCGAATCGAAGTACCGAATTAAGAGCAGCGGTAGAAACGTTTAATGAAAAAGCTACGGCTTATTATCATTCGGGAGTAAGAAATTTTTTATAAATATTTAGTTCAATTTCTTTTTTCACATTTTTGTTCATGAAGAAGCATAGCTACCACTTTTAATTGAAGAAACTGTGTTACATTTACTTCTGTAAAAAAGTGTAAAACGGTATTGAGTTTTTTTTGTGTGTGTATGTGTGTGTGTGAATGCAATTTTAAATAATGTATTTCTTTCCAGAACAAGAAAATGTCAGCGATCCTAAGAACTTGATACTGGCTAATAAACAAACGCTTTCTTTACTAAATTATTCTTCTTATATTAAATATTCTACACGTCTTATAATATGAAAAATGTGTTTGAATAGCTTTCTTTCATTTTTATTTCCTTTTTCTCTCTCTTATTTATCAACCAATGTATTGATTCTATAATTACATTAATAATTCTAACTTTTGTATCGGTTTGCGTCCCTCAATATTCTAGTAAGCGCATTCTCAAAAATTTCTTTATAATTCGTTTACAAAGCGGTTTGTGATTGTAAATATAAATTTTAAAAATCTGTCATGAAAGACGATTGATTTGAGCTCGCATGATTATCCTAATAAAAATTGCTTTATGATCCGGTAGGAAAAAATAAAACAGAGATTCACTATGTGAAAAGGAATCCCCGGAAAAACAGCTAGGAAAGGTGTTCCTTGAAAATAAGCGAGAAGAATAGCAAAATATTGAAGTAATAGAGTTAAATGCAGAAAATATTTTAGATCTTCTGTCCTCAGTTAACCTTCATCCCACTAACTGGGTCGAAGAGGATATTATTTTCTTTTCAGAACACGACCTTTTTCTTCCTCAAAAGGTTCCATATATCGCCGAGTGATTGGTATAATTGTGGCGGGACTTCCTTAAGATAGGGATTGCATCCTTACAATCTCAAGGAAAATAAAAATACGATCACCAAGACTTGAACAAGAATGGTGGAAACATTTTGCCAGCAGATTCTTCTCCAGGCCAAAAATGAATAGGTTAATTAAATTTAACAGTGAAAATAGAAATTTCCTGAATCCAAAGGTTTCTATATCAAATGTCACACACACAAGAACTAAGGGGATTGGGGAAAGTAAATTAATCATAGTTTCTGTTGTTTTTACTTATGGCACTTGCCCATGCACCCCCGCTGTTACAGCAGCAGACGTAAGCCGAAAGAAGCTTCTCTTGTTTTTGAAGTAGCGCCAACTAGGGACAAGAGTGCGACTTAGCTACCCTCACACCACTTTTGCTCGCACAGCAGCCATTTTACAGTGGGGCGCACTTGCACATCTCACAGCTAGCACACAGAAGAACCATGCCCAAACCGGGAATCGAACCCGAAACTCCCAGAACACGAGGAAGACGTGTTACCTCGGTGGCAAAAAACCAACATCACACTTTCTTCACATACCTATGCATTCATAATTATTTTTGAAATAGAGATTATCTTTGCTATCTTTAACACTATTATTTTATATTAGATTTTTTTAAACTGCATCCTCATCTACTATGTTATGATGACAAGTGCAATAATCGCATATTACATGTGTTTCCATTGATAATATCTTTCTGAATATTATCAAGCCAGATCAATTTTCTGCAATATTTCAAATGATAATAATAGGAGACCGTTGTAAAAGGTTTCCTATTATTATCAATCCATATGTGAGTGTAAATTTTGTACATAGTTATTTTTGTAGGTTTTTTTTGTCTTCTATAAATTTACTAGCATGTAATACAATTCCTGTAAAATACCCATTAAACCATTCTTTGACCGTTATGGTTACAAACATGGGGGTATGTGACGATTTTAAATTCAGATTAGAGAAATTTAACTTGCCATGCAAAAAAATCAGTATACATATATATCCACTTTCCAGTCTGGATATTCACATTCACTTAATAAAATTCTCTATTATGACAAATTTTATTCCAAAAATTATAATAAGAATTGGTTTCAATAAAACGCGCATGAAAGTATTTAAAAAAAGTTAAAACAGAGCTGAAATTGTAGAAAAACAGTACAGGGAAGAAAAATAATTCTGTTATTTAAATAAATAAATCCTTTTTTTTGTTGATATAATGAATTATTCTTCAAAAATTGCAATGAAGCAATTGTTTGATTTAACAAAGATTTAAAATTATTGAATAGTTTTGATGTTTTTAAATGATTTCAAACAGTACAAAAATTCATATAATTATAATTAAATAAAAAAATCAGTATTTTAAAAATAGTTATATTAAAAGGAATTTCTTTGAAAATAAGAAGATGAAACTTTTTCCTCGAAAAGTTTCATATACTGCCTTACTTAAAAAGTATTCCTAACAAAAGACCGAAATTCTATATGATGTAAAGAAATTATGGAAGCAAAGCCCAAGTCTTCCTTTTAGCTGATACATAATTATGGCGGAGGTTAATTATATTGAAATTCAGAGATAAAATTTTGTTAAAGGATATTCCAGATTTAAATTTCATTAATTACAGTTCATTTTTATTTATTACATAGAATAAATTTACGTTCATATGATTCTCCAAAAATTGTTGCATTTGTTAAAATCTCCAATTTTTCAGCATTGAATAATTATTTCAGAAATTGCTCCATTAATATATGCTTCAAAATAACACGTAGAAAAGTATTACATTATCTGCTCAGTTCATTTTGATTTCGGTGTCTAAGTTTCCATTTAATGTCAGAAGTCAAGTTCATAAAATGTCCCGATAATTTATTGATAATATCGACAAAGTTGAGGGAGAATACTCTGGTTCGAACCGTCAGCTGAAAATTCACCGTGTGTGTGGTGGCTGACGGCAGTTAAATCTATCCTGGTCAAAAGTCCTCCATGTCGAGAGTAATACCACTGGGGATGCTGGGTCAGAGGTGATCGTTCTCTGTTCCAGATCTAAATTACGATCTATGAATGAATAAAGGAAATGCATGAAAAATGTCCTCCCCGTAAAAAGGTTTTGTGACGTGTGTGAGCTAAAAGTCAGACTTTTGTCCTGGGGTGCTCCGGGTTCCATACCCTTAGAAACTATTGCACCCGTCTTTAAATTGTAACGTTGAACATGAGAACAGTAACATCGATTTAGCTGAAGGTACTTTTTGAAACAATCATTGATTGGATTTTATCTTTACAAAAATTTGGAAGCACTTCTTTTCACAATACAAAATGAAAATTTAATCTGAAAATGAGATTGTTAAAAGGATCGGATTTGCTATGAAGAAAAAATAATACAATATATTTTTGGATATATTATGAAAAAAAAGAATAAGATGAAAGTTTTAGAGTAAGCATACACTATTAAAGGCAGCAAACACTTTATTGTATGACATCTAATCGATAATTCATTTTATCGTGTGACGAATAATCGATAACACATTTAGTGGTTTGACATGTAATCAATAATTCTGTTTAGAATATTACAGTCTTTTAAAACTCTGCTCAGAAACTTTGAAAAAAAATGTCATAAGAAGAACGAAAATCATATTGTATGATTTTATTATGTGAATCTGAACATAGTCATTCATATAAAGTCCATAGGAGCCTTAAATGGGTATTGAGAAATTCTTGTTTAAATTGCTGAAAGAAAAAGTAGATGTTGTATGTACTAATTTTTATATTGCGCAAATTGACCTGAATTTGAACTCCTTTCAATCTATTCTTTCAATTGATCTGAATTTAAACTCGTTACAACTAATTCGTTCAATTGATCTGAGAATTAGTTCGTTAAAAAGACAAATGTTTGGTTATAATCAGAAATAAATTATGGTTCTCAAATTTAATTATAAGTGGATTTGAAATGAATTTTCGGATTTCAATTGAAATGAAAAGACGATATTGAAATAAGGTTTGACAACTATTTATACATTTCAAAAGGAAAATAATAAAATCTTTCAAGAATAATGGCAAATTTAACGTTTTTATTGCTCAAATATTCATGGATTTCTTGGAACGAGTTGTGAATGCATGAATGATGATTATCAGATATAAAGGCAAGGCTTTTTATACATTTAAGAAGAAAATATATTTCAGAAATTTTGAACCAATGCACGTCCCCCTTTGGATCATTCTCTCTCTCATCAGCTGTAGTGACAAAGGAAATCCTCGCAACTATTTTAATTGTTATTCTTATTATTTCCTTATTTCGTATCTTGTTAACACATTTTATCTCATTTTAGCTGGGTTGTTATATTATTTTTCAGACACTAACTTGAAACTAACATTTCTTTATTTGGTCAACATTGCCGTAAGTTTTCTGTTGTGGTGCAATATTTTATATGAAAGTAAGAATCTAAAACGTCTTACGTATTCACTGAACTCTCAATCTAAAT
>JAOUZG010031195.1:33486-72474 GCA_026289955.1 Argiope argentata
ATGGCGGGCATTCGTGCTAAGTTGTAATTTTTTGTTTGCGATAAGTCTTCAAATGTGACAAGCTTCTGCATTATTCTTTAAAAACTCTAAAAGCAAAAAACTAATACCTGAAAAGCGATAAATCGAAAATTTTCAGTACGTTGATGTTGTGGCTGTAACAATGTTGACATTGACTTAAACTTTTGAACTACAAATTAAATTTCAATTTTTAAATTAATGTTTTTAAGATAAAATGTAATATGTTTAAATGTAAAATGTTTAAGATAAATGTAACCTTTTTGCATTATTTTCTAATAACCCCTAAAAGCGAAAAATTGATGCTTCAAAAGCGATAAATCATCAATGTGTAGCCCATGCATTTTGAGGTTTCAGAAACCTCAATTAAAAACAACATCATGTTCTCATAACATATAATAAAAAGAACTGAGTTGCCAAAAATAAATTTCGGTTGGGAGAAAAAAAAAGAATTAAAAAAGAATAATTTCGTCTCGCTTCAGGAAAATGCTAGTATGACTGAAGCTCTAGCTTCCTTTGAATTCAAATCAAAACTTTGTCCTTTTTGGACGCCAAATCAATGAAAAAATTGTATGAGCTATGAACTTTAATCGACAGGCTGACTGTTCTGACCTCTAATTTGTCTCTACTTTGTTGTTTCAATTTTGCCTTATTTTTTATTTGTCTTATTTTTACATTTTTATTCAGTTTCTTTCTCAGCAGATTCTGCTTACTCTTACTCTTATAGCAGAAAACTACGTAAAAACGAAAATTCAACTATTAGAATTAATTTGTAATTGTAATAGATGTTGCAATAATGTTGCAATTGTAATAGACGAACAACCCGTAGTATGACGAAAGGGAACCATACAGGTTAAAAGTAAATATGAAAAACTTTTTGTTTCAATTAAAAAAAATTGCATTTTCAGAAATTGCATTGATTGGAAAATCATATCTAGGCTATTTAAAAAGTACTGAAAAGTATTAAAAATGCATTCTAATGCAATTTTCAAATAGAAACGATTTACAAAAAGGTAACAGTTTTTTTTTTAATTTCATTTATAGAATTCCTAAAAACGGTGCAAAATTAATTAAAAATTCTTATTTTATTTATAATGGTCTCTGAAATTTTTATTGATGATCATATTTTGTGGCTTAATATGTATTATTACTCATATCTAATAAAAAGAATAGTGTGAGCAGATTTTAACAATATTGTATGAAAGTGATTGAAAAGGGCTATTCGGTACAGTGGAAATCATAATTAATATATAAATTAGAAGAATATATAAATTAGCTAATCATGAAAATCCAATTTCTGATACCATTACTAAATAAAAAAACATGCTTCATGGATTGTATTCTTTCCTTAAGGTATCTACAAAACTTTCTCTATAATTATCATACGAGAAATTGAGCATTTAAGATATTTCTGAAAAATACTGGAATGTCGAAAAAGGAAATAAAATTTTTTGTCTGCAATTTATGTTTTTAAGGAATGACGTATCCCAATAATAAAAGATATTTATAAATTAATCAAAGCCGTATTTTAATGAATCTGAATGGGATTGATCCATACTGTTATGTAGAATAAAAAATGCAAAGAAATTGAATTAAAACTGATAAATATTACTTTATTTTGTTTATAAAAATTTACCTTTTGTTTCAAAAAGGAATAATACAGACGAATACTGGAAATTCGATGCCTCAATACCAGAAGAACCTCATCACTGCTTAAGCGAACAAACCTCATCATGTGATCCGTCTGACCCGTACAGAACGATAGATGGAAGCTGCAACAATTTGATTCATCCAACATGGGGCGCTATTAATGATTGCTATTTCAGATATCAGCCCGCATCTTATGGAGGTAAAAAAAAGGAATTATTGCTTATAATAAGTCTCTTATTTAACGGGAATTTCCAAACTATATCGAAGGACATTGCAATTTTGATACATTTTATAATGTTAGTGAAATTATTAAAGAGTGAAAAAACACTCTTAGATGCCATTTTAAGAGTAATAGTCCTTTTTGATAATCAAAAATTTCTAGCCAGCAAAACTGCAATTGTCATTTTATGGGTACACGAATCGGAACATTCATGATCATAATAAAGTTCTCTAACTTTTTCTACGCAACAAATTCGAGCTTTTTTTTAAAAAAAAGTTTTTAAAAAATTAATCTCTTACTGCTGCATTTCACAGTAACATTATTGTTAAAAAGCATCTCTTTTCATTAAAGTTAATACATATTCATAGAGCCGGCGTCCTAGCATAGAGGTAGCGTGTATTTCGAATAATCTGGGCGTCCTGGGCTCAAGTATTCATTTTGGCAGGCTTGTTCTATCTGTGAGGCATGCGAATGTACTCTCTCCCCCTCTTAAATAATGGATGTGAGTAGCAAAAGCGAATCTACTCACTCATCAAACGAATTTGATGAAAATAGCAAAAGTCGTACTCTTGGCCCAAGTTGGCTCTTCTGCAAAGCTAGAGATGCTGATTAGGCTTAAATCGCTGACTACCTCATCGAGTTTGTCCATAGCAAGAACCATAAGCAACACCATAACAAAAAAAAACAATTCATAGACGATAGATATGCTTTGTTTCATTTACCTACTATTTCCATCTACTATCAATGACAGCAGATAAGTCTTTCCATTGACATTTGAGAGCAACCCACTCAGTTACGCACACAGATGTTGGCGTTCTTGAATAGGGGTAGCGCATCTTCCCATAGAGCTGGACGTTCCTGGTTCGGGCATGGTTGTTCTTCCGTGTTCTATCTGTCAGACGTATGAATGTGCCTCCCTGTAAACTGTGCAAGCGACTGTGATGAGTGAATAGCTAAGTTGTACTCTTGGCCTACGTTGGCGCTACTTCAAAACAACAGATGCTTCCTTTCGGCTTAAATTCGTCGATGTCTGAGCGAAGCTTGTCAATGGTACGAACCCCTAATTACAACACTAACAATGCAATTAGATAAGTGCTTTAGAAAATTATACAGGGATTTTACTGTAAGAACGGAAATAAGAATTGGAATTATGTGAAATATGTAATTTGAAAAGGCATCCTTTTAAAGTGTTCATTCAATTTATTTCATTTAAGGATCAAATTAAGTACTAAACCAGATGAATTATATACGATATGCATACGACAAAAAAAGAACATCCTTTTTGATTCTTAATTTTTAGCATGATTTATGTTCTTAGTTAAGTTCTTATTATAATTTTCGGTTTAATCTATAATAATATTAACATTTCAGATTTCGAAACATTTCCAAAATCTAAGAATGGAAATCCTTTGCCTCCCCCTAGAGACTTAATTGTGAATATCTTCAAAAACGTCCACAGACCCTCGCCAAACATTTCTTTCATGTTCACAATTTATGGCCAAACTGTGGCTCACGATTTATCCAGAGCAGAAAATCAGAACAGTAAGTATATCTCTGAGAGAGTAAGGATTGCATTATATTTTCTATTTCAGATCTTTTTATTTCAGATTTTGCGAAGCGTGCAGAAAGTGTATTAATCCTTAAACGCATATAGATATAGATAGCATTGTATGTTTAAAAAATCATTTCACTTTATGCAGCAACTTTTAATGTAGTCTTACTTTAACTTCAACAAAACTGTCTTATCGCTTTCGAATAATCTAGAATCTTTAAAAATCAATGCTGGCTCGCTATCTGAGTACTACGCTCATGTCCATAAATTAAGGATGAATCAGAGTCACGTGGAAATCAAACTTTAAAATACATATGCCACCCGTAAAATGGCTACATGCATCTTCAAAATACATATACAAATTGCAAGAAACCACTAGATGACACCGATAATACATATATTACCATTTTACGGGTGATATATGTATTTTAGTGTTCGATTTCCGCATGACTCTGAATAATCCTCACAATAACGAGAGTGTAAGAGAGTGAAGTACAAGGAATACAGGCAAAGAAGTAAAATTGTTCGCAAGCGCTTTATATGCTTTTCAGTGCAATAACCGCATAATTATGACACAAAAAAGAATTTAGATGACTTTTTTTACGTGGAAGAATCATCAGCCGTCTGGAATGTGTCCGTTCCTAGCTGGAAGTATCAGAATGACTAGGAATTACCCAGAGTGTCATATCCAGGCTTTGGCAATGATTCCAAGATGATGAGAATGTGAGTAGATGTTATAGTATAGCTCACAACGAATTAAAAGGCCGAATGAGGAGAGGTATTTGGCATTTAATGCCAAAAAAAAAAAAAAAAACAGACGGAGCACAGCATCAGGGCTGGCTCGTCCGTTCTCCTCCAACACTGGCACGACAGTTTCAAGCCTGACCATGTTAAGAAGTGTACAGTAGATTGGTTTATATGCTCTTAGGCCTGTTAGAAGTGTCCCACTTATTGTAACTCATTGTCCCTTGTAGTTAAGGGACAGCGAATTGTGGCCAGCTTGCATTATCTTTAATTTATGGACATGAGTGCATTTCGTTTAGGCAAGTGTTACGAGTTACGTTCCTTTAAATTAAAAAAAAGTAATAAAAACATATCGGAAAATTTTTATCAGATAGAAACAAGATAAGAGTAACGAATAATCGGTTTATTTTTGCATATAATAATGCATTTATTCACGAAAGATGTAACCTTTTCTGATGTAAAAATATATCAATATGCAAAATAGGATCTACATACATTCACTAAACCTAGAGGATCACCTGATTTTTTGGCATTATTGGTTGTATGAAAAAAAGTTGTTGCTCACTGGTATATATTTTCAAACAGATTGAGGCGTTAATTTCCACTGCGTAAGGATGAATGGTCAAGTATTGGGTCGTTCGAAAAGTAATTTCGTTTTTTCTCGACAAAGGATTTAATTGTATTTTTTTATTCCAACTTCACACTTAAGACGAATAATCATTGTATGTTTTGAGAGGTGATATAGCAATACTTGTTTGTGAAAACGTTCAATTGATTTTGCGCAGTAGTTTTTGGTAGATACCCTTTTAAATAGGCTAAGCAATAAGCAGCAATTTCGTCATATTTCACTTTTTTCCTGTAGGAAAGGTAAAAATGCTGTTCAAGCCAGAAAGAAATTAACCGATGTGTATTTAGAAGATGCGTTGACAATACGACAGTGTCAGAACTGGTTTACAAAATTTCGATCCGGCAATTTTGATGTCGAAGATGCACCACGTTCCGGATGGCCGGTTGAAGCTGATAAAGACACGATAAAGGTAATAGTTGATGCAAACCGGCGAACAACAACGCGTGAGATCGGTGAGAGTTTAAATTTATTGAATTCAACTGTTTATGACCACCTGAAAGACCTGGGTTTAAACTCGAAGCTCGATATTTGAGTTCTCCATGTCCTCACGGAGAGAAATTTGTGTTGTCGCATTGAAGTCTGTGATTCGCTCCTCAAATGTCACAAACATGATCCACTCCACCATATTATCCAGATCTGGTTCCTTCAGATTATTATTTGTTCCGGTCAATGCAAAATTTTTTGGATGGTAAAACCTTAGTCTCAAATGAAGACGTCAAAAATCACCTTGGATTAGTTTTTTGCCAGCAAATACCAAAAATTTTATGAGCGTGGAATCATGCCTCTACCCGAAAGATGGCAAAAGGTTTTGGATCAGAATGGGCGATATATAATTTAATAAAATAATTATTCATTATACGAGGATCGTCTTTCATTTTCACCAAGAAAAACGAAATGACTTTTCGAACAACCCAATAGCAAAATACAATATTATTTCAGGTTTAAATGCTAACAATAATTTCTTAATAATTTTTTGTGCTTTGTAATGTAATATGAGCTTTAAAATATTGTTATTATACTAAATTGATTTGTGGAACTAAAAGGGTGATTGTTCATAATGATATAGAAGTACATAAAAAAAAATTTTTTTTAAATTCTTAAGTGTTAATTTTTTTCCCATAAACTACACCCATTTCCAGATTTATTTCAAATTTTATTTATTAAAAATAAAAATTCTTACATTTAAGGATTAAACGTTTTTTTGTCAATCAATTAAATATTTTATTTCTAATTAGTTACCAATTTTGTTCCCTTTGCATATTCGCGGATCCTAATTATCTATAATAAATTCAACATAATGGTAACATGGAATAAAGAAATCTTCACACAAAGATTGAAGAGTGTATTTTGGTGTTTCTTTATTTTTACAACGCCTCTTCCTTGATAAATCGCCAAAAATTGCAAGGCATCACCAAATTAACCAATTAAGAACTTAGGTTTCACTAACGTGGCGTTATCCTAGAATCACCAAATGAAACGAGGATTTTAGTTATTTTTTCGATACCTTAACATCTTTTGTATAAAGGAGTCCATCCTGTCCCATCTTGTGCTCATCCAACTGGTTAGATAGCGTAATTGGCACCGGGATCACAGGGTGGCGTTATGTTAGTTATGTATAAAGGAGCTTGTCAGTCCTGGTATAATTTGACAATCGCCAAGTAAATCTATAATCCTGACGTCTTTACTTAATTCAAAAATTGTCAGATAAACACAAGAGCCGTAAAAATAAACAAATACAGATACTTGTTATGTTACAACCTTATCACTATACGGATAATGAATTTTTTTTTCAGTTTTTAATAAATATAGTAATATAATCAGTAAAAGAGCAAACTTTTGTCTTTTTGGGATATACAGTAAAATAATTTTCAAATTAATATTTCAGTACTTGTACCGTGCTGCGGTGGGCCTCCTTATCATGAATCTTGCATTCCCATTCCAATAAGATCAAACGACTCATTCTATTCACAGTTCAACATCACATGCTTAAATCTGCATAGAACTCAATCTTGTGATATCTGCAGTACAAGTAAGTTTTATTTTTATTCACTCTTATTTTAATAATCCAATACTGAATTTGAAATTTGATAAATTTACTAATATCATCAATAAACAAATGATGTCTAAGTATCTTTGCTTCCTAAAAATAATTTTAAAGTATTATGTTCATGCATATATCTTGCATGTTTTACTGTTATTCACATTTAAATCGATTTCGATTAATTTTTCTTACATTTTTATTAGTGAACAGAGAACAGGTCAACGCTGTAACAGGTGCCTTGGATGCATCGATGATATACGCTTCAGAAAACACACGTATGAGGGATATACGAGCCAATGATGGAACAGGTTAAACTTTAATATATTTCCTTTTACCTAGAGAAAAATGAAATATCAAGAATGTCCTTTTAAACTGAGTCTGAGCAGTGATGAAAATAAATCTCAGCTTCCTTTTACAAAATCATTGGAAAAAAATTAACCCATTCGCTGTCAAGCCTAAATTGTATGAGGTTATTCCCATTACCATTTCTGTTTTGAGTGTTATTGTTTACCTAAGTTTTATTATTTCAAAATAAATACACATATTTTGCCATAAATAATCATTTACAGGTATAAAAATCAAACACGAGTATACTGGTGGTTGGCAATGGGAATAACCTCATACAATTTAGGCTTGGCAGAGAATGGGTTAAATAAAGTATAATTTTTGTAAAAACAATTTATCTGTAGCTTTTTTTCAAGTTTTTACACTTGTATATTTGCATTTGTGGCCATAAAAGTTTTGCAAGTTTGACAAGTTGTACGTTATAATATATTGGAAGTATCACGAATATATTCGTGCTGGCAATGGGTAGCATCCTGCCAATCGCGAGTATATTCGTGACTGGCAGCGAATGGGTTAATGTCTCCTTTCAACCGATAAGTTTCTATTCATAAAACGTTTTAAATTTTATTATGTAGCTATTTTTGTAACAGTAACAGCAGAGACAGTGCCCTCTGATGCCTGGAGGTAATGACTCAGTTCAGATCAAGCGATGGCATGTACAGTGTTATTTTATCCATGCCCTTATTTGAATATCTTAAATTATTCCACCTTTTATAAGTAAATTGTCTGTAGTAACGTAATCCTGTAAAAAATAATTGTTACACTAATTCTTATTTTACCGAATACCTTAACGACCTCACAATTACTAATTATAAATCCACCCATTTTATATAAGATACTGCTCCTCAGATATCGTTATGAGAAGTTCCGATATATCAGTTGGTTATTAATAATGATGTGGGGTGACTTCCCCAATTTATGATGTGACATGCTTCCTAAGGGAAAAGTTATACCGTGGCTCTTAGGACTCAACCAAAGTTTTGCCAGATGCGTCATGGCGTCTGCTGAATGAAGCATAACCAAGGACCAAAAGTCAATTTCCAATTAAAAGCGTTCTGAAATTCCAGAAATAATTGTTTTTGTTATAAATAGAGGAACTAAGAGGAGATAATCAGAACTACTTATTTTTCCGGAAATGCAGTTAGTTCTCACAGAAATAATGATGAGGGGCCACTACCCCCTTCTGAGGATGTGACGTGTTTCTATGGGAGAGGTGGTTCCATGGCCTGTGATGGCTCTTGACTCAACCAAATATTATTCCTAATGCTGTCACGGTGTTTGCTGAATGATGCTTAACCAAGCACCAAAAGTCTATTTCCTATTAAAAACGTTCTGAAATTTCAGAAATAATTTTTTTGTTATAAATAGAGGAAATAAGAGAAGATAATTAGAATTTGTTATTTTTCAGAGGTCAACTGTGTAAAAATAATGATTGAAAAAATGTCGGAATGTATCCTAAATCCTTATTAAAGGATTCCATATCTATCTGAATTATAAATCTTTCTAGTATTCCTCTTCCAGGAATGCTGCTCGTCAACTCAACTGAGCATGGTGACCTTCTGCCTGCAGATAGAGGTCCTTATGATGTCTTTTGCCGCCAAAAGAAGCTTTACACTTGCTTCAAGGCAGGTAAACAAAAGTGGAATATTTACTTATGTATAAATAACTTTACTTATGAAATATTTATTTATTTATATATGTAACAAAATGTTTAAATGTATATAACTGCTTGGAAATAAGGGCCTAAAGATTACATACAAAGCTATATGCAATGTATTCAATCCTAAAATATAATATATACCTAAAAGGTACACATATATTGTACAGTAATTTATGAAAATAAATATTGAAATAGAGCACAATAGTGTAAAGTATATTGTAGAATACTGAATAATATAATATAATATTGCACAGTATTATGTAGTTCTATGAGTCTAGTCTACTTGAGGATAATAGAAATAAGAATTACTGATAGAAATTTGTAGGAAAAAATGCAGGAAAATCAACATTTTTTTTGAAATTCTTCACTGATAATAACAAAAAAAACTAGTTATATATATATATATATATATATATATATATATATATATATATATATATACCGGGTGTCCAAAACGTTCCCGTACTCCAAATTTAAAAAATCATTTTCCATGATTTTTTTTCAAGTATATTAAATTTTGCCATACGAGTAATGAAACCATGGACATGCTTGAAGCTTTTTTCGGCGATCGACTTATCTCAAAAAATCTTAGGCCATCTCGATCTCCTGATCGGACCCTTGCCGGACTTTTTTCTGTGAGGATATTTAAAGGACAAAATTTATGAAGGTGATCCTCAAACAATGGATGATTTGAAAATCGCAATCACCCAAAGGATACAAGAAATCACTCCTAGCATGTTAAAACGCGTTTCCAAAAACATGCGCAAACGAGTTCAGCTTTGTCTTCAAGAAAGGGATGGACATTTTGAACATTTATTATAAATGTAATTTCAGTATTTTTTCCTTAGTTCAGTTAAATGTGCTTTTTATCATTGGCATAAAAATAATTCTTTTTGAGCCTATTGTTTTTGTAAAATAAATTCACAAATCATCAGTACGGGAACTTTTTGGACACCCTGTATATATATATAAATTGTCAGTTCCTACTTAGGTTAACAAAGAAAATTTTTATTTTAGCTACTTTTTATTAAACGATTACAATTATTATTAATTATTCATCAAAAAAATTATTGACTTTCACAAGACTTGAACACGCCTTCTTCCCTTCAAGTGAAAAATAGTGAAATCATCGTATTTTACAGAGTCAGATACTGCCTTTTGATTGGAATTGCCATTACAAACTGCTAAAACCCTGTTTAAAGTATTAAAAATTAATTAAATTTAAGTAACGAATTCAAAAATCTAAATATCAAATGACATCCACTACAAGTTTTAAAAAAATGTTTTGACTTTGAGAAGAAGAATAAAAAGTATTTTGTTAATTGCTGAAAATTTGAACAAGATACATAAATAAATAAAGGGGGAGTGTGAACTAATAGTAGGAAATGAATAAGGCTTGCTACGTAAAAAACTAAGTTACGGGAAAATAGCACAAGTAGGAACAATGCAAAGTTGAAGTAAAGGTATGTGAAATATAAAAGAATCTGGTCAATTCAAACATGAGAAAATATGGATAATTTTAGAAAATTCAGAAGTTAAATGAAAGTTCGTTTAATGGAAATATAAATCATTCGTAAAATTAAGTTTTACGAACATATATGATAGAAAATTGTGAATACTGCAAAAAGTATATAAAAAGGGAACCAGAAATAAATATATGTACAATTTAATAAAAATTCTCAGTATTTACATTGATTTAATAATATAAATTATCATGAGCGCTTTGGAATACTTGAAATACTTTGATAACTATATTTGAAAACACAGTCTTTAGTTTTGAATCACCAGTAATAACTATATTATGAATTTTTCTTCGTTTATTTTTAGATATTACACTTTTGCATTTCAAAATTTGGAAAAAATTAGTATTTTATAACTATTATAAATCAAAGCCATTCAAATCGTTCTTTGGGATAAATCTTCATTAAAGAGTAAGCGGGAAAGTTTGGGGGAGACCACTTCCCCGAGATTTTTTATATATCAGAGCTATTTCAGGCAAAATAGGAGAATCAAGATAATAATTTTCGTTAATTACAAAACCAATTTAATTGTTTCAAAAACATTTTTCTTGTTATTACCTGCTTTCTAAGATGTAATTATGAGCCGAATTTTGCATACCTAGGTAGCACGTTTAGAAATAGGTTATATTTTTATGATCAAAAATTGTTATCTTTTCTCAGTTACAGACAACGTTCTAAGATTTTTCTCTTTTTGTAAAATAAAATCGTATTAATAAATTTCCATTGTCTGAAATTTTCTTTGCAGGGATATTATTCACAAGATTTTATACTTCATTTTTAATTATATTGAGCAAAAATTTGATATTTAAGAAGAAATAAATACTGTAGCCAAATTAATGCTATTTACATTTCTAATTCTCAATTTATGTTATAAAGCGAAGATAATTTTAATATATGTATTTAAGAAAATAAAAATAATTTTAAATGATCAATCTCTGGCTAAAAGAATGTATTCTTATTCATTAATTTTCAGTTTCAGAGTTGTTTTCCTCTTAACACCATTTTCAGTCTGTTTATGCGTTTGTCCCTTGGAAAGTTATATCGATTTTTTTAAATTTCCATAATATACATTTTAACGTTATGTCACACTTTTAAATCCACTTGTTTAAAATTCCAATTTCTTTTCGGGGAAAATTTCTATAATCAAAATCTAATGCATATTATTTGTTTAAATTTGGCACTATAATTTGCAAAATTCTTTGAAATTTCGAAATTACATAAACAATTTACAGAATAAGTAAATCATTTTTAAAAAAAAATTAATTGTGTCGTTGTTCCATAACATGAAAAATTGAAAAATTCAGGATGTTTATCCTTCATTCTCCCATAATTAAACATTAAAAAGAATTAAAAAAATATTAGTTCTAAAACTAGGTAATATGTCAACAAAAGTTTGAGCATATTGCTTTAAAAGAAACTTTGAAACTAGAATACTTTTTCTAAATATTTTTTGAGTCAAAAAATCTTATTTTTTTCTATTTTTTAAGGCATATTTAAACTTTATTTGATAAATATCTTTTCGTTTAACTGTTGATTTTCCAATCTGTTTCAGACAAAAAAAATTAAGTATTTTATTTCATCTTTTCAAGAATCTTCCAGAATGTAGTTGCATTCCGTCAGAAAGAATACGATTAATTGTAATTAAATTATTCTGATACTTATAATGAAATATTTTTTTTCATACAGGAGACGTACGAGGAAACCAGCATGCTTTTCTGACTGGCATTTCGACATATTACATGAGAGAACATAACAGAGTAGCTAAATATCTCAAGAAGATGAATCCTCATTGGGAGGAGGAGAAACTATTTCAAGAAGCCAGGTTTGATATTAATTTTAGGATTTCATATTAGAGCGTTTTTATATAAGATTGTTCATATTTAGCCATTTTTTCCATTGTTTAGAAGGTTGCATTACTGCTTGCTTGAGGCAAAGAATTCTCAATTAAGTTGTAACATCGTTTGAGAATGCACTTTACTCACATCTATCGTAGAAGGTGTTAGGACTGAGAACAGAAATTCAAAAACTGGAAAAATGTCTCCAAAATGAACATATATGGAGCAAATATCTCTTCGGTTTATACGTATATTATGCAAGTTTCCATATCGCCAGTATCATTTCCAAAACAAATAATCATAATGCAATGCCAATTATCCCCAACCAGCCATATGTAAGAATGTGGTACACAGCCATGTTTACTGCTGTGGAGTACATCACTTAAGAATGCACCATACTCACATCTGTTAAAAAGGTGCTATACCTTGAGAAATGGAGAAAAAAACTTGAAAACTGTCACCCAGATAAACGCGTATGGAGCATACATTCTTTAAGCTTATACGTATATCATGTGAATTTCCGTATCGCCAGTACCATGACTAAAGCATACAGACATTGTGAAATGTCGATTATCGCCAACATATCATTTGTATGAATGTGGTCCACATCCATGTTTGCTGTTATGGAGTTTTCTTACTGATAAAAATGTATAGCATGCACTTGTCGATGCATGTCAATTCAAACTACACAGTCCATGCAATTAACAGTGCTTTATCATAAACTATTGTTTCAAACCTGTAATCCTGATTGCCTACACAGTCTATTTTCATCATCATCAAGACCGTTTTACGATCAATCTTTGGGTGATTGAGAGAGCTTGGCGACAAACTTGGCGATAAATGACCGACTTGGCAATAAATTGGGTGGCTTGGCCAACACAATTGATTTATCCGGAAATTCGAGAAATTTAACATTTCATTCAATAAGGTCTGACGAGCCGGCTTTCTGGCACAGAGGTAGTGCATCTTCCTCATGTTTTGGGAGTCCCAGATTCGAGTCCTGGTTCAGGCATGGTTGCTCTTCTGTGTGCTGTCTGTGAGATTTGTGACTGTGCCCCCCTGTAAAAAGGGGCTGTGGAAGCAAATAGGATGAGTGTGTAGCTAAGTCGTATCCTTGGCCCTAGTTGGAGTCACTTCTTAAAACAAGAGAGGCCCTTTTCGGCCTAAATCTGCTGCTGTATCAGCAGGGCTTGTAAATGGCAAGTGCCATAGTTAACAACAACTACAACAGAGCTGACGAATACGTTTGATTGATCTAGAACCTTCTCTCTCTACCTTCCGGTAACTATAAAATGCCAGTCTTAAGCATCTATGAATTGAACCAGGATTGGAATTGGAATTTTAAAACGAGTTGTTGAGAGGAAAGCAAAGCATCAGCGGAATATTCCATCATTGTGTGGAGTTCAAGCAAGTGCTGAACTGCTCTGTACCGAGTTATGTTGTCTAATGTGAAGCTTTGTTATGCGGAGTAGCCAGTCGTACATTAGTGAGTCGGCAGTAGAGAATGTCAGCCGTTTGGAGAGACCATAGAGTGTAACTCCGATTATCCTCTCTCCTGGTGAATCCTATCTTGACACATTGTGTGCTTTGGCCGATTTCTAATTGAGTGGCTACTGCTGTAGTAGTGCGCTGCAATCTGTTCGTCTTGGCTTTATAATGTTCTAGTATTTGTACTCGTCTTTGTTCTTTGTGTCTCGTTTGTGTACTCATGTTGTTAGTTTAAATAAATTCGTCATTGTTTATTACTAAAGAGCTGTTTATAGCTGCATCGACCAACAAATCGCAAAAGAACTCCCGCGACGGAAGAAGTGATTTCGTAAATAAATTGCTTTTATAGACCAAACACAAAATAATCTTTTATTTATTATTTCAATTTTAAAGTTTGTCTCACATCTTTTAGAATAAATTATTTCCAGATTCGGCAGTTTACTTTACAACAGTTTCATTATAAGCATTTGAATTCACCATGATATAGTGCTCACATATTTTAGTAATACTAAGAGAAGTTACCTCGATAAAACATATTCTAATTATTGGTTTGTCAAGGGTGAACCAATCGAATGGTAATTACAATATTTAAAAGTAATACATTTGGATTTCTACTCATACGGACTCAAATCCATGGTTAATGAAACGATCTTAATATACAACATGGATATTGTCGCTAAGGTAGTGAATGTAGGGCATGTAATTTTCTAAGAAGCCGACAAAAAAAACTTTTATGAAGCAATATACGTAATATGAAGTTTATAACGGAAGAAATTACTTATTTATAAATAATAAATTTTAAACTTAAATGTGAACAAACCTTTTACATACTTTAGCCAAGAAAAGTTAGTTTTAATTTTATGTACTTATTATCATACACATATTTCTCTCTATAT
The DNA here is from genome assembly GCA_026289955.1 of Argiope argentata. Lineage (NCBI taxonomy): Eukaryota > Metazoa > Arthropoda > Arachnida > Araneae > Araneidae > Argiope > Argiope argentata. The sequence continues at coordinate 48,081 of JAOUZG010031195.1, forward strand.
TTTTATAAATGTTTTTCATTTCTTTGTAGAATTTCGTGAAACTAATTATAATCAATATTATTAAACTAGTTGGCGAATTTTTAACAAAAAATTATTAATTTTTGAACTTACGCCTTTTTTTAAAGATCATAACAATATTCATTGATAAGAAAGTTTCTATTTACATTCAGTTTATAAACTATTTTATTATTGCAGTTCTAGAAATACCATCTGAAATACGACGGTAGTGCCTAAACAATGAAAGGAATAAGGAGCCGGCATAGCGTTGCCTATACCCCAGTTTGACCCTGGGAAAATGTTTTAAAATGTTTGGCCTACGTTCTGGCATAGCGGTAGAACATGTGTGCGCCCGTGACCTGTATGTCCCGGGTTCAGGCATGGTTGTTCGTCTGTGTTCTGTATGTAAGGTCTGTGAATGTGCCCCACTGTAAAAAGGGGCCATGCAAACGAATGTGATGAGTGAGTAGCAAAAGTCGTACTCTTGGCTCTAGCTGGCATGACTACAAAACAACACTGATTAGGCTTAAATCACAGACAACTTCAACTCAGTTGTCCATGGCAAGTGCCATAAGAAACAACGATGACGATGATCGCCTGACTAACCAAGCGATTTCCTCCAGGGTAGCACCTCGAATTGAGGATGAGATGCTTTCGGCATGGTGATTGCATCACGCCACACTGGAGAATACACTAATAGGATGTGGGTTAGGCTCCACTCCTCGATGATGTGACATACTACCTACGAGAAGAGCTGTACCTTGGCCGATGATGGCCCTTAGCCCTCGGCCACAATTCCCGCAAGTGTTCAGTTCAGTCATTCAGTTTTACGGTTTATTCAGTATCTCTACTAACCGGTCGGAGAGTCTGGTATGACTTACAATCCCAGCGAGTATCTTTTCAATCTCTATGATAAATATGATTATTGAATTACCAAAATTCGAATTATTAAATGGCCAAAATTATGAAAACACAGTCTAAAGTAATGGAAAATCAAATGCAGTTCCTTGAATAAATATTCCTAGTAGCTATCAATTAGGAAAATCCTCTTTATTATACATACGCCCCTAAAATTATAAGTTTTAACTGTTTCCCCCATTTCTGACAATAATACCTGAGCGTCTTCTGAAGTCAAAGGCTCTTTAACTAATATTAATTTAATGTATCTATAAGGGATGTTCAATTTATCAATTAAAAAGTTGCTGCTCATATCCTTTATCTTATATTTATGACTGTCTTTGCAGGAGAATCACTGCAGCAACTATGCAATGCATCACCTACAAAGAATACTTACCGGTACTCGTCGGTCCGTACATTATGGATCAGTTTAATTTGACAGTCAAATACGGATCAGAAGGATCACAGTACAACCCTGAAATACGACTCGGAGTCAACAACGAGTTCTCCACCGCAGCCTTCCGACTGCACAGCATGATTCCAAAAGACGTGGATAAACTGGGTTCGAGGATGAAGGATTTTTATTCCAATCCAGAACTGATTCACGAAGGGGAAATGGAAGGAATAATGCGAAACAGTTACAAGATGCCATCCCAGGAATACGATCATTATTATGTGGACGATGTGTCTAATTTCATGGCTCAGTAAGAGAGAAACTTTTCTTTTATGACTTCCGATGTTTTTTCATTGTAAAATTTTTTTTAATGTTAACTTCCGAATTTTAAAGTGCTTTACTTTATAATTTTTAGTGAACTCTCGTACAACGCAGAATAAGCATTTAAGAGGATCGGAAATTTTATTTTATGGCATGCATTATCAGAATAATTTTTTTAACGTTCAAAATTGCATTTAAATATTTATTGTTATAAAGTTTATAATATATTTGTTTATAAAACCATCGACTTCCTATGTTCATATATACAATCAATACAAGTGGACTGCCGGCGTCCTAGCACAGAGGTAGCGTGTCTTCCTCTTGACCTGGGCATCCCGGGTAAGAGTCCCGGTTATGGAATGATTGTTCTGATGTGTACTATCTGACTCTATATTGACTCTGACTTGCATATTTTTGACTGTATAGTGACTGTTTGTTTGTCATACATATGTTCACAATTTAATTTCTCAATTCCCCGCCTCTTTTCAATTGTTAATCTAATCCCCCTGAAAGTTCAACCCATAATCACCATTTGTTTCAGTATTCTTGTCCTCTCTATCCAATTATAACCTCAGAAAAAAATGAACAGATTCGTGTACGATTTGACACCGATGGCATTCTCTCTGGAAATCCATGAATGCTGCATCGTCTCTCTCTTTCTCTTTAACAATTTTTTTCCTTTTTCTTTACTTTTCCCCTCTCTTTCTCCCATCTTGGGGTCATCCAACTGGATGGATAACTTAGCGTTATAGGCACCGGGGGCACAGGATGGCGTTATTTAAGTTATGTGTACCATCTGTGAGATGTGTGAATGTGCCCCCCTGTCAAAAGAGGCTGTTTAAGCGAATGTGTGTGTTTCATAGTCATATGAGCTAGAAATCAGACTTCTGCCCTCGGGTGCTCAGAGGTCCATACCCTCAGAAACTACTGCACCCCCTTTTCCGTTGTAAAGCGGACACGAGATCATCATCATACAATAGGATCAGTGTGAGTGGTCTCCCCAAACTTTTCTTGCATATTCTCTGATAAAGGTGTTAACCTAGTGAATGCCTTGAGTAATACTAACATTGAATAGTTATGAAATATCAACATTTAGCATGAAATTTGGAACTTTTGAAATATCAACATTTGCTATGAATTTTGGAACTTTTGAAATATCAACATTTGCTATGAACTTTGGAACTTTTGAAATATCAACATTTGGCATGAACTTTGGAATTTTTGAAATATCAACATTTGGCATTTTTACTGAATCCATTGTGTCATCTTTGGTCAGTGCCTTTGCAATCAATTCCTGACTGGAGGTTAGTAGTACCTGAACATAGAATTTATATTCAGCTGATTGGAACAAATATTTGGCACAAAATTACAATCCTAATAAAAAAAATCGGTACTAAAGTTCATAAATAGAAGTCATTGAGTTTTTGCGTTATCACGTTTACATTTTTCCGATCTACAAATGATAGGGGCCGTTGTGGCCTGGTAGTAATGTATCAACTCGCGAATTATTGGGTTTTCAGTTCGAGACCAGATCCCACCAAAAAACTGTCGTGTAAGGGGGTCTGTTGCTCGTTAATTCCGTCAGGGCTCAATTTCTTTAAGATGGTGTGGTGTAGAGATGGGGTGTCAGCTCAGGTATCGTCCACGTTATCTGATTGCAATTCAAAATTACGGGGTCAATCCCAAAATAGCCCTAGTGTTGTTTTACATCGGGACATTAATATAACTAAAACTAAAAAGGCCTATAGATAGTCAACCCGTAGTTGAATTGAACTGAGATTCGGCAGGTTTTCATACAATAGATATCGAATCTGTCAACGGAATTTTATTTATCTAGTTTTCATTGTTTTGTAATTATCAAGTTAACTTATATTTAAATATCTAAAAAGGTGAACTTACTTTGAAGAAATTTTGTTCAAAATTTAATAGAAATCTGCAAATTCAGTGCAATGATCGTTGGCCAAATTTCAATTGTTTAGCTCCAAGCGTTTTTGAGTAATCTTTATCAAAGGCACACAGACAAATATTTTCCAAAAATCTGTTTTCGAATTCAGAATTGTTTAAAATGTGGAGATCCATCAAAATTTGGAGTTCAAATTTTTTTTGACGATTACTACACTTTCTCTATACTACTTATACGAGTAAATAATAATATAAATGTACATTAGTATTTCTAAACATGAAATTGAAAAAGTATGAAAATTTTAAATTGATCTTAGATAAATATAGAGCTTTTCATCGTCATATATCAATAAGAAATAGTCGCAAACGTTTGATAGACCTGTACGTAATTATACTATATTGGAAAAGTTGTTCACGTTGTGAAAATATCTGGATCCTAAGCAGAATATATTTTTCACAAATGATGGGGCATCGGTTAACGGTGAAAATCACATGGTATTATTTCTTCGCTCTATCTTTATATGTGGTTTTTAAAACAAAGACATAAATTTACTGTATGTCTATCCTTGAAGTTCTGTTCAAGGCTTATGTATATCCCGTTGCCTCAATGTGCCCTTAAGCCCCATTGGAACATATCTTATAGAATTCCACTAGCAATTTAAAATCATAAAATTGTTTTTATCGTTAGAAAGATCTTATTTAAATTGTTATATAGAACGATTAACAATTAATTTATGATCATCTTATCGCCAATGTATGTATGAAAAATTTACATAAGATTATCCAAGATCGTCTTTTTACATAAGTTTAGTATAGTTATATTAATGTCTCATTGTAAAGAAACACTAGGATTATTTTGAGACGGAACTGTAATTTTGATCTGTGGTCAGATGATGGGGACGACACCTGAGCTGGCACCTTACTCTTCTCACCAAGAAAAGAGCATTTCACGATGACGCATTTAACGTGCAACAGACCCTTTACAGGACTGTTGCGCGTTAAATCCATCAGGGTCAAATGTCTTCCACCTGGTATGAAAAAGGGGTGTCAGCTCAGGTATCGCCCTCGACATCTGACCTCGGATCAAAATTATGAGTTCCCTCCCGAAATAGCTCTAGTGTTGTTTAAGAACAGGAGCTTAATACAACTAAAATAAACAAGATTATTTGATGATGATGGTGATGATGTCTTGTCCGCTTTTGAAAAAGGAAAGAGGAGTGCAGTAGCTTCTGAGGGTACGGACCCCTGAGCACCCGAGGGCAGAAGTCTGACTTCTAGCTCATATGAGGATTAAACGCACACCCACATGCTTGCACAATCCCTTTTTAAAGGGGGAGGTACATTCATACATCTCACAAATAGAACACAGAAGAACAACCATACCTGAACTGGGACTCACAGAACACGAGGAAGACGCGCTACCTCTGTGCCAGAAAGCCGGCAAACAAGATTATTTTTTTAAAAATTTAAGTGAAATAATTTTAATTATATAAGAAATAAAACTAGTAACTCTTGAGAGCATTCAAATAAAAAACTATTGTTAAAAAAATCAACTTATATTGCTTAAGAATTATATATTTATTTTATGAAGATTTGGTTATACATCGCAATTTTTATGAACACCTTTTTATACGATAATGTGAAATCTGTCTGCACATTTATAGACGGAACGGTGAGCCATTTGGTCTCGATTTAGTTTCTCTCGACATCCAACGAGGAAGAGATCACGGAATTCCTCGTTACTTAGCCATGGTGAGATTCTGCTCTGAAGGACGAGTGAAGATCACGACCTTTGATGGCCTTGCACCTTCGTTGATGTCGAAGGAAAAAGTAGAAATGTTGAAAGACAACTACGCGTAAGTTCGTTTCTTCGAATAATGTTATAGGCATTTTGTAATTTTTATATTTCCATTATTGTTGCATTAAATATAAAATGTTATTTCTTTAAATATTCTGTCAATCTAAAAAGATATTAGGATGCACAATGGTGTTATTTACAATTTTGAGATTTCTTTAAACTTTTTCTTGCGCATTTTCTGAATAATATACGATTATAAAGATATTATGTCATTTTTTTTTTGTAAAAATCTAGAGTATACTCTGATATTTTCCCACCAGACATAAAATTGTTCGTCTCAAATCACAGACTATAAATTTTCTTGTCAGTGACAGAAGACGATTTCGCTTATTCGGATGGTATTTACTACCAAATTATAAGATCATAAAATACTACTTTTGCTACCGCATTTTGAATAAGATGGCAATCCACAGGAATCCAGCATTATTTAGTACTGATCTAGGTAATTTCAATTTATTAGGAAAGCATAGGGAAAATGCGCTAATTGGTGGTAAAGTCTAGATGATTCTGCTTTTTGATTCGTAAACAAGGATATTTTTCCGTTTGCCGGGTGCCAGCGAAAGAACACCACAGAAATTTGGTGGAATTCTACATTATTTGGCAAATTTTCGATTTAAAATCTCTGTAAGAAATTTGGCAGCATTTTCCGTTATTTGGCGAGTTTTCGCTGGTGCCCGGCTAACGAAAAAGTTTTTACACAACTTAGCAAATGCTTACGAGGAAAAACTATAACTGTTCTCGAAAGAAGTGTATCGCATTGGAGAAGACTATAAACTTGGATTCAATTCTGTTTTTTATGCCTGTTTTCCATTCTTGCAATATTTTTTGTACTAATAATGGGTTTAACTGTAATGATTTTTTTAGAACTAAGGCAAATAAGAATTGATCTGTGCCCGAACTCGCAATCTGAGGGTTTGTAGCCGAGTAGCATAACCATAATACAAAAGTATATAATCGTGTCCGGAGGATGTTATCAGGCTGATGAAACTTTCACCACACACTCTCCCACTAGTGGTCAGATACACGATACATTTTCGCCAAGCGTATGTGAGTTGCTGGTGATGTTATATTTTGAGGACTTTTGCTGCCAATAGAGGGCGCCAAAACAGATGTACGAAGCTGCGTACGATGGTTGCTTATTTCAGGAGCGCTGATCTCGTCCATATCCCCCTTAAGTCAGATGTGGATTGCCCTAGGCCCGAACTCGCAACCTAAGGGTTTGTAGCCGTGTAACATAACCACAATACTTGCGTACCTTAGATTTTAACTGGCTTATGAAGCTTTCCCCACAGCACTATAAAAACTTTAGTTATAAAAAAAAACCTAGTCTGTTTATCACACTTTTTTTTTAAAAATGTATTACTAATAAATTTTTAGGCAGAATTTTCTTATTTTTGAGAAATAAATGCTACTTGTAAATATTAAGTTGTTTAAAAGCATGCTATTTTCTCTCCCGAAATAAATTAAACTTACCTTAATGTTATTTAAAATGCCATTGTCTTTTGGAAAAGGCAAAAAAAAAAAAAAACGCCTTTGGTGTTTTCAAATAAACAATTTATTGAAAAAGTAGCCATTTCATATGGAAAACTTGAAAGGCCTTCAGGTCAAGATCTCTATTTGGAATATTTTAACAACTGCAATGCCTTCTCTTTACTTCATATGTTTAAAAGTAAAAAATATTTCTAAATATAAAACATTAACCTGATTTTCCGTAGTTCATTTCATATACTGAATTTTCTTAAGAAATAAAATGATTATTTTTATAATAATATCAATGCAATTTTATTTTCGTCACAGGTCAGTGGAGGACATTGACTTATTTGTTGGACTGCAGATGGAAAATCACTTTCCTGGATCAATAGTAGGTCCAACTGCCAATTGTATAATCGCTCTGCAGTTCTATTACACCAAGTTTGGGGACCGATTTTTCTTTGAACATAAAGGGGAGATACCATCCTTTTCCGAAGGTAATCAGTTCGTACTTTTTAAAATCGTGTAATAGTTGTTTTTAAAGATAATTTTAACTGTAAATTAATTAATTAATTTCGAACAGTTTTTTAAGCTTCTAATTATTATGAAAAAACTTAAAACTAAGATTTTATCTCGATGTTTAAGTCTATTCCTTAAATAACTAAAAAAAATTATTTTGTTATTATAATTCTCGATTTTATGATTGAAATGTTCAATTTTTTTTAAAAAAATTACATATCTATTTTATAATTTTGTATACAAATAAAAGATGTTATTATTAGATATAAAGTATTTTCTTTTAAAACATATTTTACAAAAAAAAAAGAATGTGACGAATTTTTATCACTTACATTAACGTATGAATAATAGTTTCATAAACGGTATATTTCTTCAAATAATAAATAATAAATAAACGGTATATTTCTTCAAAATAGAGTAAAGTTATGTAAATCCTCTAGAAAATAGCAATGGACTGTTTACAATATATTAACAAAATCGTATCTTTACTAAACAAAACAATATTCAACAGATGTGTGACTAAAATAAACTTATATCTATTACCGGACTCTTTTTCTCGAAAACTGAGGATCGCAGAGATACAGTTCTTGGGACATTTATTATATCTTCCAAGCAACGAATCTGGCTGTGAAGAGCTTATTCAGAAATACTGGGGCACCTTGCATATCTTATAGAAATTATCATAATATAGAGTACTACACCAAACTTTTATTAGACTTTTTATAGCAATAAACAACGTAAATAATATCTTCAGATAGATATATTAAACATATATCAACATGCCATATAGTATAATTCAGTCCTATGAAGACAAAAAGTGATATGCCACTTTTTCAAAGTTTACGTGACAGCTGGAAATTAATTAATTTACATGTCATTTTCTATAACACTTTGACTGCCATGGCTATCACATGTGATAGCCAATGATGTTTCCATTGGGATACTGGCTATCATATCTAATAGCCAGGGCGTTTCGACACTTTAGGCCTTAGTTATCAAAAACGATATCAGTTACATGAAAATGGTATTGGAGTTTGATTGTTGGGCCCCCTACGATGTGTTAGGTATACGTGGTTTGTGCAAATTGATATATGTGCCCCTTTTGCGAGCTAAGTTTTGTGGAAAACGAAATATTTTTGACGTGCAACAAAAAAGATGTATATATATAGAGAGAGAAAGAGTATGTGATAAATGCATAAGCAGTATGTGATAATAAATATATATATTTACTGTTTGTGAAAATAATATATATATATATATATATATATATATATATATATATTTACAGCATGTTATTTCCTTTATTTTGGAATAAAGTTACATTCAGTGTTTGGCATTGAAGCAATTACAACACAATTGAGGATGGCCAGGACAATAGTCACCTTATGCGGAAGTTTGCTTCGCTTTTTTTCTGGCCAGTTCAGTGCACTATGTCTTAGAAATGTTGATAAAGCATATATGACATTTACGTCGCAACTTTTTACCATTTTTATGGATCCTATCAATCAAGTGGTGCGTTTTTTAACTTTTTTGTGTATCAAAATCGGGATGTATATCCATGCCAAGCAGCTAAAAAAACCAAACTCTTCCTAAAGTTACGAATTTTCATTTTTGAGTTTGTTACCTGTCAATATGCAACCCATGAGTTAACTTATTGCAACTAACAATTCTAATCCTAGTTTTCTGTACCATTTAACACCTTTTCTTAGTGTTGTGGCATAAACCCCCATATTATCCCTCATTGATGAATTCGCACTAACTTTTAGGAGGTGCTTTGGCTATCATTTTTGGTAGTCAAGAGGAAAATCTCCCCATGTGTTGCAAAATGAATCAGAATGGAAAATATTGCTTTTATATGTAGTTCTATGATGAAAAAAAAATACAAATTACACACAAAAAAAAAATGTTTGGTCCCGTGGTGAACATTTGCAATTTTGGCTTGACAGTCAAAGTGTTAAGGGTCATTACGTTGTTTCAGTGATCGAACGTATTAACAATGTTACATACGGAAATTTGCCAGCTTCTGACATTAACCCCTTAACTGGTTTATTTTCCTTACTATCTAATAAGATGACACCTTCTATTTTGGGAATATTTTCTTATTTTGATTCAAATGGAAATCCATGGACTACTTGGCTTATCTACGTATTGAATTATATTGTAAACAGAACATAAATCCTTGATAACAACTATCAAAATTCGATAAATTGATGCATGTACGGCGTACGGGCAAACCGGTTAAGGGGTTAACATGAAACAAACAGAGAAATGTGAAGATCGGTATTTTTTTTTTTTAAAAAATCATCCATAATTATTTATCATTTGGACAAAAAATTAAGATCTAATTTTTATGTTCCCCGATGCAAAATGGCACACACTTGTTTACCATATTTAAGTGTTCATCAGCATTCATATTTTTTTAAAAATGATCATTAATAATATTTCCCTTTGATTCTTATTGTGTTAAATATTTTATTGCTGTTATTGCATTACAGCTCAAAGGAATACCCTTAAGCAGTGTTCCTTATCTCGTATCTTGTGCGATAATTCGAACATCACACACGTGCAGAAGAATGTTATGTTCCTTCCTAGTGATGCGTAAGTTCATCATTCATGTATTTATTCTCGTTTCGTACGAATAATTTTAAAAAAATTCTTTAAAATTTGTAAAATATATCACACAATATCTATTTTAAATTCTAAAATACTTCTCAGAAATACTTACACTCTCGTGAAATATTCTTGAATTCAAAATTTTTGAATATATTAATTTCAGAAAGACAGCTTCATGATTTTATCCCTAGATGGCAGCACAATCTTAAAAGTAAAGATTGAATAATGACAAATCTATGAATAATACCGGAAAGTAATTTAATTTTACATCATCTTTCCTTATTATATATAATCATTTTCGTTTCATTTTCAAAATGGAGAAAAATTCTATTAATTTTTAAACAAATAAAGTATGTAAAATATTTCTATCTGTAGATTTCAAATTTTTTTTTAAAAATAATTTATCATCTTGTCAAACATTTATACCAAAATGTGGAATTAAAAATGTTTAATTCTACAAAATTGTTAACAAACAATTTTTCAGTAATTCTGATATTTGTTTATTGATTTATGTGATGTCATTTAGATTTTTTAAAAAAATTCTTTCATTGTTTCAGAAATCCTGAAGTTTCTTGTGAAGACTTTCCAGAAATTGACTTATCTCTTTGGATAGAATCTCCACCGCCTGAAAATAATACCACTATTAATTCTTGATAGTTTTTTTATTAGGTAATTTTTATTTGTAGAGATATACGAAGATAGTTTTATTTTGAAACAGCTTGATCTAAAACTTATTTCTTCGATCATAGGAAGTGATTTATTTTTAAACCACTGTTTTTGAATAAAAATTTTGAAGTCACTTTTATCTTTAATTAGTATATTACGTTATTTCTGAAATCATTTTTTATTATTGCATAAGGAGTTTACATAATTTTTTAAAAATCATCATTAAGAAATTTACGAGCAAATATTTTTTTTTAATTCTTTTATAAACGTATTGAGTTGATGCTCAATAATTTTAGAAAATTATTCCTACTCTTAATATTTTTTAAATCTTTTGTCACAGCTTTGTCCATACTAAAAAAAAGATTTTTTAAATTTATTTTTATAATACATATTGTATCAGAGAAATTTTAACCCTAGAAAGGTAACCTTTAAAAAACTAACAAGAATAATAACCGTTCGTCCCCTAGACGAAATGTATATAAAATCAATTTTTAAAGCTAATTTACATAAAAGCAAACTACCTGCAGATGATTCCATAACTCTTGATTGTAAAGTAGGATAAAAATATTATTTATTTAATTTCGAAGCAATCTTTACACATATATACGTGATTTTCTCGGCACATTACTCTTGAACATAACAAAAAAAAATTGAGCGTTATTCTGCGCATATTATATGGACAAAATGCACAATTTTTTTCTTTTTTTAATTTCGGATTGTTCAAGTCGTTGAATGTTTAAATTCAATTTCAGAAGTTCACTTCTAATAGTCCTTGTTGTTCAGGGTCAAAGTTGATATGTTAAAACGCTTCTGCATCCATGGAGCAAGAAGAACTACAATAAAATCTTCATCTTCCGATTCATTCTCAGAAGTAGAATGATCTTCCTCACTTAATTCTTTCAATAATTCACGGTTAGCTTCTGGCCTACCCTACAAATTTTCTCCGTGAAAACGCTTCGACATCTCCAAACATACACAGAAATACCTTCTTAATACTGACGGGACAGATAACCATTCGTCTCTGAGACGACTATTGTTCTGGATATACATCAAGTAGAAATACTTCGGGGGAAAGGAATCTCATCATCTGCAGTTCCCAAGGTCAGATTAAGGTATTCAGTAGGACGATACATTTACCGTTATAGGGGAAGAATAGTCAAAATTATTTCGTAACAGTTCGTCCAGGAGACGAATGGTTAGCATTCTGGATTGTGCTAAATTAACTGGAAATAAGTGTTTTATTTTCGATGCATATCAAGTCTCTTTGATTTCAGTATACAGGAATTAATTTCAGTACTTATACATGTACACAACTTACTAATCATTTGAGTTCAATTCGTTATAGTTCAATTTTTTGGATTGCTCCCAAAACCGGAATTAACGTTGTTTGCATCTAAATATCATAAGAGTTCCATATATTTAATTTAATTTAGGTAAGTTAAGTTTTTTAATACAGGAATTAAAAAAATCACACGATACTAAACCAGACAAATACAGTATATAATTCAACAAATATTAGTTGTACTGTGGCGGGGAAAAGAAAGGAGCCAGTCATTGAGTTTCATTCATTTACAGTTCATGTTAGAATCATAAAAGTTTAATCCGCAAAAAATTAACGAGCTCTTAAAGATTTTTAAATTAAAAATTTCGTAAGGGGCCGTCAACATATTGAAAAAATTGAGAAAATCATACTTTCCAATGACAACACCCATTTTCCTGAAAAGCATTTATCCCTAATTTAGATCAATTTCTTTTTGAGATTACGAGATAGAGAAACTTTGATCTCTTAATGTTAAAATTAAATTGTGAACTTTTATTCATATCTTAAAAACTTATAAAGCAATTAGTCTAAACTCTTTATTATTTAAATATAAGGTATTTTATATATTTCGCATACATATTGAACATAGAAATGTAATATATTAAATATGTGAGAAAATTATAAAATTAGAATTTAAAAAATTTTAATTTGCAAAATATTTAAATTTTAACATGAATTGAAGAGCAAGTCCATTTTATGGAGACATACAAAATTTCAGCTCTTCTAATAATTAGTTTCCTTGTTATATTAAGTATTCTGCACTGATTTTAATTAAATTCAATCCGATCCATTCAAGAGCTCAAACATAAAATACAAATTACCGACAAGATTTTTATTATGTCAGAACATGTTTTGGGGATGAGGTTTTTGGCATCAACACAAATCTGTAGCTGAAAAATAAAAATTTTGTTACCTGCACGAGCATCTCAAAAAATCAGATTTGAATAACGCGTTGTTAATGCATTTACAAAAGCTCTGATTTTTTTTAATGACTACAGCAAATAAAACCTAGAAAAATGTCAATTTGAGAACATGATTATATGAAAGGAAATAAATAGGTAATGTTATATTTTTTAAGCAGCAAATGTGGGACAAAGTTTTTGTGATCATTTGCGATACTAAAGTGACTCATTGAATGAAACCATTAAAATGAATAAGAATATAATTTAACTTGCACGAGTGCGTGGTGTTTGGCCGTTCAAGAAATGATGTTCTGCCATGATACATTAAAATATGCATAAAGATTAAAATGAAATCTGCTATTTGGTATTAAAATGTTGCTGATCATGAATTACTGGAAAGAAATATTGTTTTTTAAATTTTAGTAATATAAAAAATATCTTTGAAAAAAATTTTAGGTTTAAAAAAATATGAAATCTAAAAAACATTTTTTTTTCGCGATGACATGAAATTTTATCTATGAACTCTACTTTTAAATGTAGAATATAGTATATGTTCTTTCAATAATCTAGAATTTTTTCTCGCAAACTCATGTAATGTTTCTTACACAATTCAAAGAAAGGCAAGAATAATATTCAAAAGAGTAAAAACTAATTATGTTTTTCTCTGAATTGATAATTTAATCATTTGAACTCTAAAATTGAAATTTCTTATGAATATTTTATTTCATATGGCCGTAGTTCGTAATACAATACAAAAAATTTCCATTTTGATGTTTTCAGCGTAAAGGAAAATCAGGCTCTGGTGGGATTTAAATATTTCTTTGGAAAAATTGTCATTAAATCCACTAATTTTTTAGTATGAATATTTCATTATGATCGAAGTATTCAATTCTAAAATGGAGATTAAGTTTTAGAAAAGATTTTAAGGTACACAAAAATTTTAAAAAAAATATTACAGACTGAGAATAGCAAATCTTATACATCTAAATATGCAAACACTTTAAAAGAAAAAGCCAAATGCTTCCGCAGGGAACCATTAACAAAACCTTGTACTCGGGGGTATTCACACTGGAAATGGCAAAATAGAACAGAAAATTGACACAGGTAAATAGAAAAGGAAAAAATTAAGAAATGCAAAAAGGAAAAACTTTAATCAACAGGCCAAAATAAAAAATGGGGAAATTTTAAATATGTAGACAACCTTTAACTGAAATATTAGACTACGACATCTTTTAGTACTAATTTCTACCTTAAAAATGCTTTCATTTTTCATATAGGATTGAATTTTGCAAAATAAATTTTGGTGGTTTATTTTTTTTCCGTGTCTCAAATTTTCAAAAATTTACAAATATTAAATTACCTGTGACTTTGTGCTTTATTAAGCAACAAATACCAGCTACACATTTTCATTTTGATATCGTAGAAAAATTCAATTAATTCTGGACTTCAAATAGTTTAAAATATGCGAGTCAATAATTGTTTTCCCAATTTTAATACATTCTTTGAAGATGTCTTATAATCGATTTATGCAAATAATGTTAATTTGATATTAACTTTGAATGGACTTTTTTTTAACCGCACCGAGATTGTTTCTTTACTATTACCTCGCACTTAGTCATTTCATTTTATCAAAATTAAAGTCTGGTTTTTTTTAAAGATGTTTTAATGAATTTCCTATTTATCTCAAATTCCTCTAAAGACAATCTAAAAACAATGTTTTCGAATCAGCCAACGTATTGAGATGCAAGATTCGAAAACATTAAGTTGTTCAAGCTTAATTTAAATGAACTGATTTGATGGATTGGGTGATCGAAAAGGAATTTGATAAAAATTCTGTAGAAACAAAGTTATAATCAATAATTGGAAAAATCGAAGAGTCTGGAGAATAATGTCAGACGAACGATAATTTTAGAATACAAAAACTAAGCCTAAATTAGACTTGTCATGTTTCTTTAGTAATTTACAGTAGTATTTAAATGTTTTCCTCCATGTGAAAACCTGCTTAAGGAAAAAGATTGAGGAAGAAAGATTTATACATGAATATCAGACTCAACAAATATGATACTAATTTTGAAATACACTTTATAATCAAACAAACATCGATTTTTTTAAAAAACTAAATTCAATCTTAATTGTATCAATATTTCTTGTTGACTTTCATTCAGATTTAAATGAGACATGAATAGCTTACTCCTGAGAGGTGAAAGTGCAATTGAGAAGAAAATGAAATACTATCTCTAGGATTTACTTTTGTTCGAATTTTAAACTAAAATATTTTAGGAATTGCAGAACTTTTAAAGCAAGAGTTGTTCTGAACTCGTGTTTAAAGAGCAAAAATCAACATTAATTCATCTGGTTTTATGAGCATTGAAAGTATCGAATTTCTCATTTCTATACACTACAATGAATTCCTGTTATTTACGATTTAAATAAAAACTCGCAGGATCTTAGAAATTGGCCAGAAATAAACTTGAATCAAATTGTGGATTTCTACTTTTGACTCAAATGAGTAAAATTTAATCCTAAAAAAGCAAGGAAATATTCAGTGCAAATTATTAGAGAAGTTATTAGGCAATACTTGTAAAATTAACTCAAATATAAAAATAATTACGAATACTTGATTAAATACAAAATGCATCTCGTATAAATAAATTTTATTTGCAAATTAGACATATACAAGAATACATCATAAATAAAGTTATATCACACAAGAAATAAGTACAAAATGTATAATTTATATTTTAATTCATAAGGTAAAACTATTCAATAAATTCAAACATTATTTAAAGCAGTCAGTTAACGCAAAAGCTACACATTTTTTAACATGGGATGATATTAAGACATACAAATTTAAATAAAAATTTTAGTGAAAAATTCAATTTTTATTGATTAAATTGATTAAAAGTTAACATGAATAAGTTCAACATTTTAATTATTAATATATATTTGCATACAGAATTTTTTAAAGTGGAATTTAATGCCTTGAATTTACAATGGAACTCAATAGAATATTAAATTTAAAACTATTTGAAATGAAAACATATACCTTTACCTTCTTATTAAAAGTAATTAAAATATTTATTAAAGTAAATATTTATTAAAAGTAATTAAAAATATTAAATTAAAAGTAATTCACTCAATATTTACCATTCATCACATCCATTCACCATTTTTCAAAAAATAAGACATTATGAACCAAGAATGGTTATACTAAATCACGAAAGTGCGTCATACTCTCGCAAGGCCTATTGATCCCCATGTTGATCAGACACAACGATCAAATGCTTTCCAAGAGTCGAGGGATATTTTGATTGGTTGGCCGGCCGAACCAACCAAAATATCCTTAAGTCGCGGATACTAATGTTTACATACGTTAAGAGCCAAAATGTAGGCAAATCCGAAGGTCTAATTTTAAACTAATTTTAGAAACTTTAAAATAGTTTTTAAACGTATTTTTAAATGGATGCAATGAAATGATAACTATTTAGAAGCATTAACTTTAAATTTATTAAAAAAATATTTTAAAGTAGCATAAATTCTTTAAATTTTAAGATCAGAAAAATTAATGTTAAGAATTTCAAAACAAGACAAATTAAAACGCTTGAAAGTTTTTGAAATATTAAAATAATTACGTTAACAGCTGTCAAATATTCACAAACTAGAAGTTAATATTTAAAATAATTTGCATAATTAAACTATTATCAAAATTCGGCATTCTTTCAAAAATAATTTACAGTCTCGCCCTTAAAACCTTATTTGGAACAATATTCAGGAAAATACATATTTCTGATTCGTCTTCTTTACATAGTACAGATAAATTTCTTATGCTAAGAAATACTATTCATACATTATATTAACTGAATTAAAATTGCACAATATTTATTGCATGTTGTACAAAGTTTCATTTCAGAGAGCTTTTGGAACAAAAGCTCTTATTAAAAGCTCAAATTCAGTAACGGAAAATAAATCTTAGCTCAAAAACCAATATTAAATATGAAAATGTCAAGATTCTTACAGAATTACAAAGTTTGATATAGGTAATAGAATCGTACAAATATTTTTAATTCTATAGTATTCTTTGACAATTATTTCATATTCAGAAAATCAAGTTTAAAAAGAAAAATTATGTAATTGACTCAATGCAGTAGTAAAAAGGGCAGAAATTTTATTGATAAAATTTGAAACGAAATATTCTACATATATAGCCAAGTTTAGTAAAATTTCAAAATTAGACATAAATTTTAAATTATATAGTGGCACTCGGTCATTTGAAATTACAAAATAAATATAAATGATGATTTATATTTAATGTCGGAAAAGGCCAAGAAAATTTCAATAATCCATCTTTTAGCTATAGTTAAAGCTTTAATAACCGTTTTCATTACTAATTTAGAGTTCATACGTTAATGAACACGCCACGCCTCTAATGGATACGACAACAAGTAAAATGTTTGAACTTAATTTTTATCATCTTATAACGAACAAAATGTATGAATGTTTTTCATCTTTGAGAAAAATGAAATTTAACAAATGGTGAACCGCAAAATATACCACCAGGAATTTCGTTTTAGTCTAAAACTCATTTCTGAAGCCTATTTTTAATAAAATATAAAACAACCTTAGAAAAGAATGAATAGAGCTCTATTTATCGAATCATTTAATTCAGTTTTACCGAAATATCAGAAGTCATTTAGAAGTCAATTATTGATTCTTCAAATATTGTTTTACAATGAAATAATGGCAATAAAAACATACGCAAGTTACACTAATGACATCAGGTTTCTGTTCAATTTGAAGCCAAAATTTTAGCGTTTCTCATTAAATATCTACTAAGTAAATATTCAACTACCTCTCAACCTTAATACACGATTAATCATTTTAAGGATGTTTTGTTATTGAAAAAGGACGCTGATAGCATAAATAACATCTTTCAGGAGATTTTTCATGTATTAGTAATTCTATATTAATCCTTAATAATACATTGTAAAGCTTGTGACTAGTTTCAAGCTCAAGCTTTCAATTGGACCACCGGGATCTTCACTCAATTAACTTTTTGGAGCTTCAAATTCCAAATTTCATTTGATGAATGTCCAAAGTGCTTTGTTGTTAACGAAATGTTTCAACAGAATTACTACAAGTATCTGAAAAATAAATATTGAAATTAACACAAATTAAATGCCATTCCATCCATCAAGAATGCTACGAAAAGCAAAAGAATTCATTGTTTATATAGCTTTTTAGATTCTTCTAAAATAGAATAACCTTCAATACATAATCTACGTAATTTGATATCTACTTTTTAATCAGGAAAGTCATAAATCTCTAAAGGGTTCAGTTATTTGTTAATAAAAATATTTGTAGTATTTCAGATTAATGTGAAAATTACATTATCTAAACTACCTTTTGATTTCATTCAAGGGCAATTCTCGTTTATTTCAAGAGTCCTACGTGTATTTAGTCTATGAAGGTCGTATGCTACCACTTAATTCAATAACCTTTCGCCATTCTCATAATTAAATTTAACCCTTAACTTTTTGCGAAAAGTAATGAGATGTATTGTACATATGCGAGTATAAGAAATCCTTAAGGGTTGGATATCTTAGAAATATTTTCTGACTTATTAGAATTCCTAAAATGATTTGAATGCTCATTGTTTTCATAACCAGTTTTTATCCAAAAAGAATCCATGCCTGAATTCGATGCATTCTGCACGAAGTCGGACTGCGCTGTCGAAGGGGTTAAAATTATGACAAGATTTCTTCAACAGTTACTGTGATTTCCAAAGAGAATAGCTTTTAGCGAAAAAATATTCAAAAGTCATTCCAAAGAATTTAACTGCTAATGAGCCGTTATAAAAGTTTACAATGATGCATATAAAATGATCATTTATTACAATTAGAAAAGAATTGAAAAATGAAATTTTAACTGAATTATTCATACAGAAAAGTTTTGAGTAAAACTATACAGGCGAAATTAAATTACCTGGAAACAATCCTTGGATCAGTCTCACCATTTGAAGAGGTACTCTAAGACATTTCCCTAAAGAACACGACAACGTTCAGACGAATGTCGCATATTCTGTAAACCGATTAATTCTACCTCTAGAGAAGTCAATCTTGAAAGATACAGGCTTCATATTGTGTAGATTCTTGTACTGAGAAATACCTGGAAATGAAAATCCATTTCCATAAATGTGAGAGTCTAAATAAATCTACGAAAAAAAATTACAAACTTCAGATAGCAGGGTTTTAGTGGCGTGATGTCTAGGGTTTTTTTTTAATATTTACGGGTTAGTTTTTAAACCAAAATTAAAATAATACAAACGAAGGATGAAGAGACTTCTTTAGAAAAAAATAAAAGAATTTATTTAGGGTTAAAGGGGAATATTTACAGGGGGAGTATTTACAGGGAAACATTAAAAAGAATTAAAACGTGGAGATTTTTAATAATCAGAAAGTTAGATTATTTCCTCTAGGAGGACGTTAGAGGTAGAGAAACATTGACTGAAAATATATATTACCGCGTATCCGCTGAGCTTTGTGGGAATCGCTGATGCGTGAAGACAGACGTCTTCTCTTGACGAAAGTTAGTGGGGCCTCTGCCTCAAAATTAATTGGGACAGACTTTCAAAAGACCTATAGATGGCGTAGTTCTGGAATGCTAAACTAATTAAAAATTAAGGCCCTCTGGGAAATAATCTAACCATTACAATTCTTGCTTTGGATTTCATATATCTTCGGCTGTTGACAAAACAAGATGAAGGCAGATGTTGGTTAATTAAAATGGTTCTGTTGGATATCCTACATAAATATGCCCGGTAATTAGGGCTTGAAAGTTCATCATGGCTTTCAAGAAGACATTTTCATAGATAAAAAATTAAGCATAAATAAAACTTGCCAAAATTTGGGGTGTTCTTAAAATTCATTAACTCATCTTTTTTTGTTTATTTCTGTGTCATCTTTAGTATTTCCTGCATCCACCATAAACAGAATTCAAATCATGAGGAATAAATTGAGAATTCCATCAGTCTTCTTGGAGGATGACACGAGTTTATTCTACAAGAGAATTAGAGTAAGAATTGAAACCAATAAATATTAATTTAAGGAATTGCGCCAATTCAAAATTAAAGATTTTTAAAGTTCCGATGATTTTGTAATGAAAACAAATGATTATATCTTGTACTTAAATTATGATAGTTATCAAAATTATTACAACATACTGATTCTTCAGATTGATACCAAACAGAACCTTTTCTGGCAATCCAAAGTATTTCTATCCATCGAAGTTATTACAGGATCTGAAATAGAGTGCACAAATGCATATTCTCTTGAGCTGAAAGTAACACCGAAATCCTAAGAATTGTATAATCTAAACATATTGCTTACCACACAGATAAATCTGCACAATGGAAATGAATTATGTATGAATAATTTAGCTTTAAATTATCTGTTATCATTTTTGTCACAACTAAATTGAGAACTTGACAAATTGTTAGCGATGCTTGTTGGTTCCCATCCATAATTGCCAATTCCAAAATACGCTAGAAGAAAAACGAGATAATTATTTCGCTGTGTACATTTCAGGTAATTAACGTTAGAATTCATCTGAAAAAAGATTTAAGCAAGTAATATATAGAAAAGTTTAAAGTCAGTTCTTCGGTCAAAGAATTTTTTTGTTTTAGTTAAATAAATTTAAAAATTGATTTTCGCAAGGATTAAGCTGCCATTCTTCACCTTCAGGTGAAAAATACCAAAATCCTCGCATTTTATCGATTAAACCGTTGATTTCAATTTTCATAACAAACTTCTAAAACTATTTAAAGTATTAAAAGTTAATTAATATTTAAATAACGGTATTAACATCTAGTGTCATCCACTACGAGTTTAACAGAATGCATTTGAACTTGAGTGGACGAATAAAAATATTTTATTAACGATTGAAAATATGAATATATTTATATATATAAAGTAGAGCGTGAACTAATAGAGATTTAATGAACAGTTTAACTGTACAAAATCCAATTTTATGCAAAATTGCCGCAGTCATTCTATTAAATGATTTGAATCAATTTAATAAAAACCAAACACAAGATGCCCACGAAATATTAGTGTCTACAAGTATGAAAATACAATAGCCATGGAGGGAAAAACACTCAATAAATCAAAGCATGTATAGGGGGTTAATGCTTGCATATACGTTAAGGAAAATTAAAAATGTTAACATGAATTGAAATGACATAGGAGCGCATCCATCAAGAATGCCATGAAGTGCAATAAATCGCCGAATTAATTTTTGATCTTTAGTCTTGTATAAATACTTCAAATAAGTAAAGAGAATTTTATTAGCTTATTCGTCGTATATTCAACCAATTTTTTAACAAAGACATTTTTTATCAAGTTAGCTGCTGATAGTAAAATTATTAAAAACACTTTATTAAGAATAATATATTTAAAGTCTTAAAGACAGTTCTTAGAAGTACAGTTAACAAGTTTACCTGAAAGATTTTTGATGCTAATTGCTTCAGGGCCTTAAGGGATTTTTAAGTGAACACTCTTCTACCGAAGACCATTTTCATGCATGTCGCACGCTGATACAAACTCTGATCAATTGTGTTCCAATGAACAGAGAAAGTGATCTCAGAATGACATGTGATTGAATTTATCCGTGTTGAGGGAGTTGCAAGTACTATTTAGAAAGATGTGTCCCGCTGCTTTTGCTTGACTGTCTTTACAGCATCTGGAAAACTTGTCTTCTGGAAAAATAAGTAAGTATATTTGAAAATGCTATGTAATTTTAGATAATTTATAATATAGGAATTTACCTGGCTTTGAATCTCGTACTACAAGTCACCTTAAAGGAATCTTTTCTCAAATCTAGAAGTAACACTCCGTAAGTCATGCGAAATGTCGAAGACAGTCATCTTCTTGTGGTCGATGATATGTTTTTATACAGCAGAACACCAAAAATGCCGGTTCTAAATTTCCCAATCTATAAATGTGAACTAAAATAAAAAGATTCTTTGTATTATTCTAATTATGTAAGGATTTTCAAACTTCTATATAATTATTTCAGTATGAGATACTATTCACAAATTTTTACCGATACTATTTCGATAAGATCTCGAGACAAGGTGTCTTGGCTATTCACATCTAGAAGAACCCAAGACTGGTAGCGAAATAGCAGTACTCTAAATAGAATTGGATTCATAACTTCAGTAAATAGGATCCACAATGAATCTAGGTTGAACAAAAAGGGTTAAACGCAAGTTATGCAATACAATACAAACTGATGCTAATTTAATGTTACTATTTTTTATCCAAAAACTCACCTTCATACTTATCCTTTTGAATAGACGGCAGGAGAAACAATACCAAAGATTCTATCTTCTTCACTTTGCCAATGTCAAGTAATGCCCGCATAATTGTAGCAAATCTCGCCGCTTAGAGGCCGCTTGTACAGGATATCCAAATATTAGGAATATTTTTTTTATCGCGCTTTACCAAAATATCAGATATATTGTGTCCGAATTCATTCTGAAACTTTCAAATGATTTTTAGAATACATACGAGAGAGTTCTCAGAAGTGAATTTCCAAATGAGTAAGAAAAATCCAATTAAATTCATCTTCAATACTGCACTTCTAAGTATTTACAAACGATAGTTTTTAAACTAATTAAATTAGTTATTCTAATCTCTTAATTTTAATTTCTCCTCCTACTCAAATCCTCTGTCAATTTATAAGGGACGGAACTATTTACTTCATGTATTTCCCCACCCGGAGACATAATTTGTTCAAAATTAGATTCAAGCAGTCTTTTTAAGCAGAACAATTTCTCTTTTAAATATCTATCCTATTTTATAAGGCTTATGGTATGTATTTGCATATTTCATGATACAGATAAAGTACAACACAAAGTTTGTTCCCTAAGATTTTTGCTACTATAAAATAATTTCATGTTGGAATATATTGGTTTTTTACTCATACTGAATACTTCGTTCAACAAAATTGCATTTCTAAAAGAATTTCTACAGCCCTTTTTCTGTTTAAAATATAATTTTATTCGCTCAAATTCAATATACGTTTCCATTCTAAATTCTCGTTTTCATATTGTAATTAATTTTTATATCGGTGTGAAATTACATTCGTTAGGTTAGAAGTGCGAGTGTTCAAACATTCTTCATTACTTTATAAAATCGCAAATGCAGCAATTACTCCACCAAGGTTAGTTGTTTTTTGCGGTTAGATGATACAGGGCCAAAGTACGAATTTCAATGACATCCCAAATTTCGTTATTGGGTGAAATAAAAAGGTATGAAAACAAGCTTACTCTATTACCTTGGGAAATAAATACCTCAAATTATATTGCAAGACTATGAATAAAATATTACATCTGCATAAATCTTTACTTTCATTCTCAATTGGCCTAAACATTTTAGAATAGGAGATATCATCTTATAATTTGTAAAAAAAGGGGGATTTTAGAAGTTTTAATGTTAGTAAATATAATTCTCAAAAGAGTTGACATTTTATAGTTAATTAAATTATAAAATACTGCCCATTTTTGAAATCTACAATTAGTAGGGGGTAAAATGTAATTCCAAGGAATTGTAAAAATAAAAAAAGAACTCTTTATCCGAATACTTTACGATACTGGAAAATATTATTCTCGGGATCCAACTAAAAGCGTCAACATAAGTTTTTATTCTTTCAGTCGGGGAAAAAAGTCAAATTCTATGTGCCAATTCTTTCTAAAAAAGAACCAATTCGATTATCAATTACACAATCATTAATTACAATTGAGAATAAGTATTAGGATTGAATGAGTTTGAAATAGCCTTATTTAAAAGTAGCAACAGTTCAAGCGATTTATAACTATTTTAAACCACGCTTCAAATTTGAAATTGGAACAAAGAAATTAGCTTAATTTGATCTTGCATCCGTCCGATAAAAATCCAACTGTCGCATTGATGGGAATTGAATTCAAACGAGCTTTAATTTTTCAAATTATCAACAAAGTGTCTTAAATATTAGATCAAATAGATATTAGAATTCTTTCCATTATAAATCCCCCCTTTATTGCCGTACTTCAATTAAATGTGAGAAACTTTTAGTAGCATCACTGTTCCGATATTCAATACCTTAAAAAGTTAAAGAGAAACAATCCTCGATGGCAGACAACAAAATAGCAAAACTTGGTTCTACAAACTTGCAACAGCGATAGTTTTTCCCACAATAGTCATACACATTTATTACTCACGCTTCAAACCCAACCACAATGCAATAGCTCTAACTCGCCTCCATCCCCCCCACACACAACTCCACAGCTCGCACATTATTCAGTCCACAGCTCATACATCGTTCACGCCATCAAACCCAAGTCCACATCTCTCGCACAAACATTACCCACGCCGTCAATCCAACAAGTCTGCAGCTCTTTCACACACACACATGACCCACGCCGTCAATCCTACCAGTCCGCATCTCTCTCACACACATGACCCACGCCGTCAATCCTACCAGTCCGCAGCTCTCTC
>JAOUZG010031195.1:94502-110416 GCA_026289955.1 Argiope argentata
CTGCTTTGAAAATTAAAATATACTGTATCCTAAAATATAAGCTATAAAATATAAGCCCTAAATATAAGCTAAGCTATATCCTAAAACATAGGCTCTAAGATGGTTAATTTTTAAATAAATTTTAAAGTTAAAATTTATTTAAAAATTTGTATTTAAAAAAATTAGAGATTTTTTTTAAAAAAATTCAAAGTATTTAAAAAAATTAGAGTTTTTTTTAAAAAAATTCATAGTATTTAAAAAAATTTTAACTTTACAAATTTTTTGAAATTATTTAAAGCATTTAATAGAGAACAGTTATAAAATTAAAAATTTTAATTTTACAAAATTTTTGAAATTGTTCAAAACATTTTATGGAGAACAGTTATACAGTTAAAAATTTTAATTTCGCAAAAATTCTGAAATTGTTTAAAACATTTTACGGAGAACAGTTATAGAGCTAAAACTCTTAATTTTGAAAATGTTCAAAACATTTTATAGAGAACAATTATAGAGTTCTGTTTTACATAAAATACAATTTAAATGTTATTACAAAAATTAAAATTGGAAAAAATCTTTATATGGTACTGTACTAAATCTTTTGATAATGAATATTAATTGAATAACTTCAAATTTAAGCGAAGACAATATTTCTAAATTTTTATCCCATTTTCGAAAATTCTTAACATTTGGTATTCGTTTCAAAAACGTTTCTAAATTTTATTTCATTTAATCTTTGTTTATTGATAAAATATTAAAGAAATAAACAAGGCCAAATATTTCATGAGATCAAAATTTCTTCAAATAATTTGCATATTTCCTAATAGAATTAGTTAATAGCAATGTAATTTTTGCCTTAATCACTTGAGTTATTAATACGTACAAAGTGAAAATTTTAACATCGTAAGTGTTGTTGCTTGAACACTAAAAAAAGGAAATAAAATAGTTCTTTTATTACATCAATGCACAGTTTATGCTGTATTAATATTTTTATCATGCTAATTAAAAAGGGCAATTCATACTTTTTTTGCTTTCAATTTCTATATTATTTTATTAAAAACATAATATATTGCAATAAAATAATAAATATATCAATTATAATGGATGAACACTCACTTTTAAATTGGTTTGCTACATCTTTAATTAAATGGAGACACTGCACCATGATTTTTAATAGCATACCATTCAACTTTTGCTCTAACTCTTTTATTGGTAGATGCAAGCGCGTTTTCTTCCTTCATTTTCTGACTATACTATAATGGCTTTAATTTCTATTTTATACGAGCCTTTTTTAAATGGAAAGGATTGTATGAAGGTTCACGCTCGGGATACATTTTTTGACTGAGACATCACAATTAGCTACTTATAAAATTAATTCATTTATTTATATTATTATTTATAAGGGTATTTTTCCTCTTTAGGTTTTATAAGTATAATTTTAAACATTTCTGGACGGCAATAAAAAAACTATTCCGATATGTTGTTGTTGTTACTCATTGCACTTGACATGGACAAGCCCCGCTGATACATCAGCACTGTTTAACCCGAAAAACTGAGCCTCCTGTTTCAAGTAGCGTCAACTAGGGCCTAGAGTATGACTTTTACTACTCACTCTTCACATTCTCTTGCACAGCCCCTTTTTATAGGGGGGGGGTACAGTCACACATCTTACAGATGGCACACCGAAGAAAAACCATGTCCAAACCCGGACTCGAACCCGGGATTCCCAGAAAACGAGAAAGGTGCGCTAGCTGTGTGTCAGAAAAACGGCATTCCGATATACGATAACGTAGCTATCATTCTGTTCTCAGGAAAAGGAATGAAATTCTTGTTTAAGGTATTTTAAAATAAGCACTCAAGAATCTTATGAAAAACACAGTTTAACTTTAACAGTAATGGTTACAATGACAACTTTCAAAACTTTTAACTGGCGGCACCTGAAAACACTTTTTTAAATGTGTTCGAAATAGCAAAAAACAATAAATACACTTTGAACCGTACCTGTAGCGCGAAAATCTCAAACAGCAGACATACTTGAAGAAAAGACAAAATAACCAATAATAGAAGATGAGCAACAGAAAACAAAACATTTTATTGCATTTCATTTTCTACTTGACCTACTTCAATCAGGGTGATGCTTCTCATTAAACAGATGGCACATAGAACTAAAGTACGTACCATATCGACAGAAATATGTTGAACTTCTCGTCTCTGACAAGCATACCGCATTTGTTTTTTCTTTTCTTTGACACCGGATCATGATTTTCGTGCTATAGGAACCGTTACCGTACCACTGCATTGTTTTTTTTATCTTGTCAGAACATAATGTTGTTTTCGGGATGAGGTTTTTGGAGTCAACAAAATTCCGTAGGCGAAAAATAAAGATTTTATTATTTGCACGAGTATCTCGAAAACAGCTTTTAATAATGCGTAGCTATCGCATTTACAAAATCTCTGATTTAAAAAAAATAAATTTATGACTACTGCGAATAAAACCTAGAAAAATGTCATTTTGAGCTCGTGATTATATGAAATGAAATAAATGGGAAATGTGATATTTTTTTAACAATAAATGCGAGACAAAGTTTCTTTGATCGTTTGCAGTATTAAAATTTATAATTCAATGGAACAATTAAAAGGAATTAAAATATAATTTTAACTCACCCGAGCACGTGGTGCTTGACCATTCAAGAAATTATGTTCTGACTCAATACACTGAAATATGTATAACATTTTTTTTTCTAAGGAAAACATATTAAATGAAAAAAAAGTTTCTTTTATTATTTGAAAATTGTGAAAATACAAATACTCTTAAATTAAATTAAAACATGACAAATAAATATTGCCTTATGAGCTCATTGTTTTCCTTTTCAGGATTTTCATACTACTTCTGATTGCTGAATTGGACCCTGATTTAATTTTAGGTAAAACTTCAATCAATTTAGCAACCCTTTTTAATTATTTGAATTTTTTCTTTCATTACATGTCATCAAGTAAACATTAAGAAGGAATAAATTTTAGACATTGGGCAAGGTTGTGAAGGTCAAGAGTACTTAAATTTTATTTTTACAGAAAATTTCTAAAATAATTCTTAATAAAGGTATTAATCCTCGTCAATCGATATTATTATTTATAAGGGTACAGTATCCCGGATACTGTACGAAGTTGTGATTATCAATTGTTCTCAGATTTTACTTTCACTGATATTTCATAAGATACTTCTTAATGAAGTTATTTCTCCCTGAACAATATAAAAATGTGGCCATTGGATAAGATTGTGAAGGTCAAGAGCACTTAGATTTTATTTTCGGCGATTCGCATACGAGAGTTCTGTCTTTCGTAGTATATATAAAAAAGTGAGCTTACCTTTGTGTACTCTTCGTGTGATTGATTAAAGGACTACAGTTTGAATCATTATATCACATAACAAATATCATTAATTTAATTTTTTATATCTTTAAGTTAATGTCCTTATATGAGGGCAGATAAGCAATTATGAGGGATGGTTAACCCATTGGCAGTTTTTATTCAAAATTTGATAAATAATTATGCATTAAGTGTTTAGTTTGAGTTCCAATTTTTAATAATTTTGCTCGTTCTTTTTTATATCCATCCTACAAACAAAAGATCATTGGTTTTGTTCAGTATTTCACAGGAATCTACTAATTTTGTGTAAAGATCACATTTCAAATTGCTTAAGCCTAATTCAAAACATTTTAAATATAATTTGATGTTCGTTTACCTACTTGCAAACGGATATAATTCTGATTTTGTGTTTTTGTGACTTAAAAGGATCCAAAACATGAAGAATAGTTAACATTTTAAAGACAAAATCTAATGACGAAGGCATTAATTTCTGCTTAAATGCTTCGTATAGAAGAAGTAAAAAGAAATATCAAAAGAACTTTTTCCATTCCGTTTAAATATTTAGAAAACTTTAAAGAATAATCATGACGTTATCAATCCAGAAACTAAAAGTTGAACCCATAAGTGGCTCAATCCCTCTCACAGGATATATAACCCGTCTTCAGAGTGGAGGTAAGTCATACCTACAAAACTATACCCTTAGGAGACTTGGAAACAGGTTTACTTACCAGCCAAACTTTTATTCATAGTGCTACAGACCAAACGAAAATAAAAGAAAAAGTTAAAATTTTATTATGTAGATGCCTTTTTAAATGAACCAAATATTTCAGATAGCTGTCAATATTGTTTGATTTCTTAATTTGCTTGAAATAACTATTTGCACTGATAAAATGATGAAATAGAGCCGACAGTATAAATGAGGAACTATTACAAAAAATCAAGAAACTTGTTAACTGTAACTAAGAAAATCATTCTAAATTCTAAAAGAAAATGTAAAGCATTTGCAAAGAGAGTAAATATTTTTGTATCTCACTGATAAAATAACTTTAAATGGTGAAATTAACATTTTTTATCAAATTACATGAAACTTCGATACCTTTTTTCTATATCCATATATTTTTTTTCTAGGTCGATAAATCTATTTCTATCTATAACTATTTTTAACATAAAATGTAATTTGTAACTGATTATTGATACTCGTGCATAGGAATGCTGGTTCATATTTAGTTTAAGGCGACCAGGGACCCTTAAAATGACTTTTTGTAATTTTCACCTTAGCAATTTGAAACTTTACACGGCTTAATAGTCACACTATAGGAGATGACACAAATAATTTTAACTTATTAAGTTATATTACTTATGAGTTAGAGGGTTAATATAATATAAAATTAACGACAAATGACATTAATGAAAAAATTTCCAGGTGCTCCAAATTTGTTTGAAAGTGCTTCAATTTTTATTATTACTTACTCTAACACTTTTGAAACAAAAGTTGTGATTAATCATGAAGTTTGAATACGAAATATCAAAATTAACCAATGTAATAACTTAAAACTACTGATTTAAAAAAAACTGTTTAAATAGTTTTGAGTTATTACATTGGTTAATTTTGATATTTCGCACTCAAACTTCAAGATTAATCACAACTTTTGTTTCAAAAGGGTTAGAGTAAGTAATAATAAAAATTGAAGCACTTTCAAACAAATTTGGATCGCCTTTCATTCAATCTATATATCGCTAATATTATATTTTATTAATCCCCCTAACAAATAAATAAATAAATATAATGCTTTAAAACATTTTGTGTCATCTCCTGTATTGTTATTCTTAATGCCTGTAAAATTTCACATTGCTAAGATGAAAATTGCAAAAAGTCATTTTAAAGGTCCCTGGTCACCTTAAATAATAAAAGATGCTGAATTCTTAGGGGTCTCCGTGGCATTGTTAAAACTCTCGGAACCAGAGAGTTTCAGTTTCGAAACCCAATTCCAATGATGGAACTTCGTGTAAGTTGATCGAGTGCACGCTAAATTTATCGGTACCAAGCGTCTCACCGCTGGTGTTGTTTGAAAGCTAGGAAAAGAGAGTGCCAGTTCAGTTGCCATCCTCACCATTTGACCACGATTCAAAAATACGAAATTCATCCCATAATCGCAATAGTGTGGCTTTATAAGGGAACAATATTATAATTAAACTAAAGGTAGATGTTTTGAAGAATTTAATTTAATTATCATTCGCAATTCTGAATTTGTTCACTGAACAGATATTTAAGTTATCAACAATATAAAGTTATAAAAAATAAAGAAAATATTTTTCAACAATTCTATGTTTCCAACTTGGGAATTATATTAAAATGTCCTTAAACACATTTAATTAAAAAAATCATTAAAAATAGTAACTTTCACGTTGTCTTATTTTTATCATATTTTATCTTAACAGGAGTATTGAGAAAATATTCAAAAAATAATTCTTTATATTTAAACTGCGATCAATAATATTTTACAAATTATATAAAATTAGCTAGAACTGAGAAAAAAATATTTCCTGATGTCACTGTTCTCGTGTTTCGCTTTACAACGGAAGGGGGTATGGATTCGCTTCGGTGAGTATGGATCCCTGAAGAATCGAGGGCAGTCGTCTGATTTCTAGAGCACTCACGTCAAAAACTCTCTTTACAGGGTGGACTTCATTCATGCATTTCATTCATTCATCCACTGATTGCAATTCAGATCTGGAACGGAGAACGTTCCCCTCTAACCTTGTACCCCAAGTGATATTATTCTCAAAGTAGAGGATTTTGTGACCACGACATATTTTAAGTGTGCCAGCCACCATTCAAACACGGAGAGTCTTCGGCTGGTTTATTCGAACTCACAGGCCAAGGGGTGATAATCCAATACCCTGTCAACCAGGCTATCCAAGTTCAATAAGTTCTGATAGATTTGTTAATTATAAATATTCAAAAATAAATTACTCTCAATTTTTTTCGTAAACTATATAAAAGAATGTGGTCTTTAATGTTTTATCCTGCGAATTATAAAGCTATATTTCTTCACATTTCAAAATTCTAATTTCTTTTTTTCTCAATGAAAACGAATAATAACTTTAAAAATTTGATTCGGTTTGATGCAATTAATAAAGCGTGGGCTAAAGTTTTTAATATAAATTGTTTATAGAATAACTTAATAATATGTAGTTTGTGATTTTTATAAAGGTAATAGTAAGAGTACTAGTTAGGTCATTATGAAATTTATATTTTATTGCTCATTTTATCGAATTGCACTTTTTTTTCATAGAATTGATCATTTTATCGCTTTACCTATTTCTTTTTTTATCAAAGAATATTGCGAAATAAAAAAGTAGAAATAAAAATTTTTATTTCATTCTTGTTCTAAAATAATTTTTTAGCTTGTTATTGATTTATTCATCTACTTAAAGAACTCTATTTGCTTCATTTGCAAAAGTTGTTTTCTATTATAAATTTACCTTGAATAAATATATCTTTAAAAACTATTCAAAGGAGAAATTAATTTTTCTGCTTTATATTTTCAGCATATGAATCGTATGAAAGACAATCCGAAGTTAATGATTCGAAATCATTCAATGATACATCGTAAGTTAACACAGAAAATTTATGATATTAGAATTTTTTTTTATTTTACTTAAGTGGCAAGCCTAATTACAAATACCGAACATTTGATATTTGATTTTGAGTTTACTAATTAACAATAAATAAAAATTAAATATATTTATTATTTAGTTAAAGTAACCTGCGTCTGAATAGAAAATGTAATAATTTAATAACTTAGCTTTTTGTAAAGTAATTATTCATTTTGAGGACTTAATTATAAAATTTCGCATAGATTTCATTTTAACCACTTGCCTTATAATCTAAATTAGTTTTGTTCAAAGTATTCATAAAACAATAAAATATGAAATGGCTATACACTATACCAATAAAAACTATAACAAAAATCAAGTTTCCTTATTTTTATTTTAGTATTGTTAAGCAAAGCACCCGGAAAGGGAAATCAGTCTCATTTTATTTTACAGAAATCTAAAAATGCAATAATGACTATGTTGCAACTCAGTTTTTTCAGTGCATTTATGCTAAATAACTATAGTATAGAAAGCATAAAGGCTTTTTTGCTTAAAACATTAAGAATTTTCAATTAAATGATACGAAATTAACAGAATATAGCACAATATTTTATTGTGCCGACGTCCTGGCTCTGAGGTAGCACGCCTTCTTCTTGAGCTAGGCGTCCTGGTTCGAGTTTCGGTTCGGGAATAGTATGTTCTATCTATTGTGATATGTTTGAATGTGTCCCTCCAATCTAAAAAGAGATTGTTTGTAATATGCGAGTAGCTCTTCTGTATGCGATGCCCTTATGTAATGTGATGTCTACTTCTATAAGCCCAGCGTGATATTTAGTGGTGCAAGGGGATTTCTACACGATCAATTATAAAAAAATATTTTATTGTGAAATAGTATCAAAATTCAAAATAAATATTTTGAATTTTCGAGAAAATATGAGCATTTATCACAAATAATTTGTAATAATGTTTATAAAACATAACCCTTTTCTTTCAAAGTTTCAAACTTTTTATTTGTAAATTCCATTTCAAAATCATTGAAATTAAGAAAGATATTGGCAGTGCAATGAGATGAATTTCAAAATAAGTTAAATGATGAAGAATTTAAAACAAACTGATATTTTTTAAGTATTCGAATAGTTACTATGAAATGTGTTCACGTTCTAAATATTATAATTAACCCATCAAACTTATAAATTAGGATCTAAATTTAAATTAAATATCGCAGTTAACTGTAAATTTAATATGCTATTTTTACATTCCATTAGTCTTCATTTATAACATATTTTATGTTATTTAAGACATCCTAAAACGTTAACAGTTTTCCTTATCCTTTAGATGCATCAATTGCTAACATGAAATGGGGGGTTAGCTTTTTAGCTGCAATGAAGCCTGCTACTCCACGAGACAATTATTGTTAAGGAAAAATCCGCCTTTCATTGGAACACAGGTTGCTAAACAAAGCCGAAATGTGCTCTTAATACAGTCCCACAAATCAACAGTACACAATTAGCAAATTGTAATAAACATTCTAAGCAGCACAAAGCACATAGTAAAATTCATTGGAAGACAATATTTTAAAGAAGAAGTTCACACAGCAAATTCTTTCTCTTGAAGCACTACTTTCGTCAATGCTCCTTGGCTTTTCTATTACTCTGGAGGTCATCCAAAGCTCTAAGACACATGATGCAACTTGAATCCTAATTGAGATATTACTGAAATTCTCGAATATTTTGAGACCTTTACTTTGGTATCCGAAAATGCCAAATTTGTTGGAATGTAGCCAAGCGGTCCCATATTTATCTCTAAGGTCAGACGCCATTGGTCCTACACTAATACAGAATTTATTAGAGCTATGTATGAGTTCCACGACATCATTACGAAATTGGTGAAAAATAAGAGCAATATAACAGATTTGTAGCATTGCTGAATAATTTTGGAATGTTTTAGTAGACACTGTGCAAAAGTCTTATGGTAAGTTCTGATACTTTTCAATGGAATTGAAATTCGATTCTAAGCATACAAATCCTCTGATTCAAAAGCAGTGTCTGTATATTAATTCTGTAAAGCGTATGCTTTGACGACTGAAAGAAGCACGATTTTATTGGAATGCCTATGAGAGGATTTAAAATTTCAGATAAAAGTTAGCAAAAGCTTCTTATTGTGCAACAAAACAACTATAGAATTAAAGTTTACCATGCCCTTTTCCCAAGAATGCTGTACCTACAAGAATTTACTATTTGCTATAAGAATTTAGAACATTTACTTCAAGAATTCTATTACAAGAATTTACTATTTTTTACTACTAGAATTTTACTTGTAGTACTTTTACTTGAATTTACAACAAGAATTTTACTTCAAGTATTTTCTACAAGAATTTTACCTCAGGACTTTACTACTATAATTTTTCTTTAAGAATTCATCACAAGAATTTTTCTTTAAGAATTCACCACAAGAATTTTTTTTCTTTAAGAATTCATCACAAGAATTTTACATCAAAAGTTTACCTCAAGAATTTTACGTTAAGAATTTAGTACTTTTCTTACAAGAGTGCCTAAGGGGATATTTCAACTTTTGGTTAATAACATAGTTCATATATTAATTGCCATCATTGCAGCAAAAGGTGACCTCTACTTCATGATAAAATTTATTTATACAAAGAATAAGAAAAACAAAAAAGCTAAAGCATGTTGAAGTAATGAATAAGCAATCCCCTTTTTATTAATTGTATTTGCAACATTGAATTTCTTAAGATAGTTATAGGCATTAAATTTATGATATGCTGACATTTTGCTATAGGCATTCATTCCTAGTATTTTAAAGATTTTGAGGTAAGAACTCCAACCTTAAACTCTGAAGAAAAGTTGCACAATAAGCCTTCTCTCACTTAACTCATTGCATGTGTATTGTCATTACACTATATATAAATACTATTTAATGACTATAGCCATTGTTTCTTTGATGTTAAGTGGGGAAGCGTGACTGTAAAGAAAACTCTCTAATCATGTTTGTATTCTCAGTCGCTCTTAAAATTTAAAATGAAAATGTATTAAAACTCTGATAAATATTTATTTTATTTCTATAATTGTTTTATATTTTCTGAACAGTAATAAATCAGATGAACTCTGGAAGTTTGATGTCTCAATACCAAAAGAACTCTATTACTGTGAGAGTGACCAAACCACATCGTGTGATCCTTCTGACCCATACAGGACAATAGATGGAAGCTGCAACAATTTGAATCATTCGACGTGGGGCATAGTCAATGAATGCTACTTGAGATATGCGCCAGCCTCTTACGAAGGTAATCTAAATGTATAATTGTAGTTAAATCAACACTTTTATTTTATTGAAATGACCTTGGGACTTAATACATTTCAAAACGGTAGCATAAATTGCCTAATCTTCAATTGGTTTAACAATTTTATTTTTATCAGAAGTCAATGAAAATTCATTAAATCATGAATCTGAAGAAGGGTTTAAAATTTGATGGTATTTCTTTTAATAATTTTTCTGTTATGTTCCATCAAATCTAAAAGCTTCATTTTTTCCAAAAGTTTTCCATAATTTGACCACTTTTGTATACAAAGAAATCTCATTAAATAGAGATTTAATTGCAGATTCTTCAAAAATTATGAAATAACCTACCATTAAACCAAAATGAGCATCGTAAATTTGTTGTAAGATGGACATTTTGCCAGAGTATATTTCGATTATTATTAATTGTGATGTTATATGACTTTGCATTTGGTAACCTTGTAAAATAATATGAAGTTGTCGTAAATAAGAAATGTCGTTAAAAGTGGGAAACTAATCCAGAAATTTCTGTAAAATAATACCATTAATGAAACAAATCTACTATGCATTAGGAAAGTAGTTGGAATTCAGAGTTTGTGAATAAAACACGCATAATGTCTGACGAAAATAAAAATGTTTGATTTTATAAATTCCATAAAAAATATCTAAATTTAAATACAATATGACAGATGAAATTGAATACAAAAAATATTTGAAACATACAGAAAGAATTTAATATAAGTGTTAGAATTCCAAGAAAACTCACCGACATTTCCTTTGAAAGGTATTCGAAAAGCTAAAATACGACAAATTCCCATACAATTTGACAATATAAAGAAAATTAAAATGTTGATAAAACAATTAAGTAATAACAGACTCTCCGACCCGCCACGGACTAAACCATAAAACTGAATGACTGGCCCACCGCAATAGCAACACTGACGGGAACTGTGGTTGAGTTCCAAAGGCCATCACCGGCCACAGTACAACCCTTTCCGTAAGAAGTACGTTCGGTCATCAATAATCAATGTAACACCTATCTATTAGTGTGCCTTCCAAGGTGGTGAGATTCAACCGCCATACCAGAAGCATCTCATTCTCATTTCATGGTGCCTTTCTCGGGGAAATGATAAAAAGAACAAAGAAAATCTTATTTCGTACAGATTGCTTATAAAACATAGCAAAGGAATAGATTCACTTTTTTATAATTATCAATATTTAATTACCGAAATATCCAGTAGCTTCAATAATTCGAAGTTGCGGAGCAGAATTTGAAGTCGCAGCGAGATTGATTAGGGATGATTTAAAAGCCTAGAGTTACCCGAATAAACCATAGGGAAAGTACCTTTTTCCCATGATCTGAGCAAATCTCGTATCAGGATGGTTGCTCTTCTCTGTTCTATATATAAGATGTATGAATGTGCCCCCTGTAAAAAGGGGTTGTGCAAGGGAATGGTATGTGTCGCTAAGTCGTACTCTTGGCCCTATTTGGTATACTGCAAAACAAGAGACGCTGATTAGGCCTAAATAGCTGTCTACTTGAGCAAGTTTGTCCATGACAAGTTCCATAAGAAACAACAACGCTGCTTAAATAGAAACTGAGCAGCTCATTAATGTCTAAAGAAATATTGGAAATACTTTTTCTCCAAGGCAAGGTAGAGTAACCTGACTACGGCAAATAACCCCACGAAACCTTTTAACTTCCTTCCCACCCGGAAAAATTTAAATAATAGCAAATCTGGTGGAAAGCTGGTTCAAAATGAACGAAATTATTAGGCAAGAAATTGTATGATTTCATGGCTCAGTATACAATCTGAAGTATATATGCTTCAAAAAGTATTCCATTTGTTTTATTCTGCGACAATGAGGTCAAAACGATCAAAAGATCAAGAAACGATCAAAAACAAATTGCTTATCAGCTCAGCAATGTTCAACTATGTTTTACTAATCCGATATTAAATAGAAATTAGCAAGAGAATCTGTGCCTGCCCGCAATGTTATTCATAGAAACATAATCATAAGAGTTTTTTTTTATCTGTTCTATAGGCCAAAATAAGCCTGCGTAATTATCTCAAAAATTTTCTTGCATACACTCCTTTAAACTTATTTAAAATGTTTTACATGGGATAGGCACTAAATAGACGGTGTAAAGTATTGAATTTCCCACATGAATTTAGCATCTTTACTGAATATATCGGGTCAAGGCAGAGTGATTTAGCGATTTATCTCTGGCGAACAGTTAATACTATCAAAATATCAAATTTGGTTTTAAAATACATTTTTCTCAACCGATTGAAAAACTTTCGACATAGTACTGCATTTGTAGTCACAAATTCCCATACCAAAATATGACATATGTATATTTCTGCGCTTTTGACCTATCGCTAATATATATATTTCTGAAAGTGTAAACCGAAAGAAAGTCAACCCTTTATTAGGCTCAAAATTTGACAAGTGTCTATACTTCAGATATTATATTCAAAAAACTGGACAGGTGAACTTCTTCTGAACGGAGTGTATTAATAGATTGA
This sequence comes from Argiope argentata, assembly GCA_026289955.1. NCBI lineage: Eukaryota > Metazoa > Arthropoda > Arachnida > Araneae > Araneidae > Argiope > Argiope argentata. The sequence continues at coordinate 107,270 of JAOUZG010031195.1, forward strand.
TAGAAATTTGGTGTTAAGGCCCTATACCAAAACCCAACCGTCTACCTCAACCCACCTTTGGACTATCTTTGTCACAGACAGACAGACATATTGCAAACATATTTTCGAATTTAGGGAGGTCTAAAACGGGGAGATACGTCAAAATCTCCGCCAATTCGTCAATTATAACTTAAACTACGTATACGAGAAAGTAATTGCACAATCACCCTGGTTTCAAATATTACTAGAACTTTATTCTCTAGTACAATTCATATTGACTCCTTGATTAATTTATAATATTGTTAATGCTTTAGGGTTCGAAAGGCTTCCAATATCTGTGAATGGAAATCCTTTGCCGCTCGCTAGAGAATTAACGGTGAATATTTTCAAGGACGTGCACCGCCCATCTCCAAATGTTTCATTTATGTTCACAATTTATGGTCAAACTATGGCTCATGACTTATCCCGAACCGAGAACCTAAACAGTAAGTATATACTTCACTGTTCGCCGTATTACTTTTAGGAAAACTATGGCAATAGCATTCAAATGTTTCAAACATGGTGATTCCATTAAATGAAGATTGGAAACGTAGTAAGAATCTAAATTTCAAAGTACACAGAAAAGCCGATAATAAATTTGAGGCAAATTTCGGTACTTATTAAATTGTTTTAGATCAGTGGGTCCAAAATTAAAAATAGTTGATTGTTTCAACCTCATCGTAAAATGCGTATCAAAATTAGGTTGCAAAATTTTCGTTGTAAAATTATGTTGTAGAATGAAATTCAGTTGCAATAGAATGAAATTTACTTTTTTATTCCAGTATTCATATTTATTTATTTATTTATTTCAACTAGCATACATTTTTGAATATGAACGAAAAGCAACATAAATAAATAATTAAAATGAAATCTGCTATGTATATTTAAATGTATCATGTTAGAACATCATTTCTTGAACGGCCCAGCACCAAGTGATTGGGAAAGTTAAATTATATTTTTATTCATTTTATTTGTTTCATTGAATGAGTCACTTTAGTATTGACCACAATCCAGAAAAACTTTGTCCCGCATTTATTTTTAAAAATTATCCCGTTTCCTGCTTGTTTCATTTCTTATAATTACGTGTTCAAAATTGAATTTCATTGGCAAGGTTTCATTAGCTGTAGTCATTAACTTATTTTTTTTAATCACAGCTTTTGTAAATTCAATCAGAACCTTTCTAATTTTTGCTTTATTTTTCGCCAACGGAATTTTGTTGATGCCAAAAACCTCATCCCAAAAACAACATCATGTTCTGACATGATAAAAATTAATTTACCATTTTAATGTCGTGTTAGAGAATGGTATTGAGGAAAGCATGGCGCAATGCATAATAATTTATTTTTTTCTTTTGATTTCAATTTGGCCTCAAAAAAACTTACATATTTTGAAATTTAAGAGAATTTTTGAGTTTTTACTAAAATTGTGATTCAGACTGCAAATTGTTACTATTTATTAATTCAAACAAATAAATTCGCCGTAATGCAAAATGTACTCTTTCGATGACGAGAAAACTCGTCAAAATCAGTTAATGGGATAATGGCTCGTAAGGCTCTAAATGGCTCCAAAAGCTAGTTAATGTTAATATAAATGAAAAATCTATTATAGAATTAAACTAGCGTCTTACCCAACTAGCTTGCTCGCCCACAGTATAGATTTTTTTGTACATTTAAAGTATTAATATGAAATGAAACAAATTCTTCTATTTCATATATGGTAATGTCTCTGTAAACCACTGTGGTCGGGGGTCCCGAACGATGGCCTAGCTGTAGAAGCACTCCCCACGAGGTGGCACTAGACAGTGGGTCCTGGAGTGTTCGGATTGATTGTCTGTGAACCGTGGCAGCAAGATGAGTTGCCCCCACTGTAATATGTACCAAACTGAAATGTGTACAATAGAACCTATATTTAACCCTAGATATCATTTCGAAGTATGTTCTTTTAGAAGTTGGACACATTCTCTCCCACATTTATGAACTTGAGTATATTGTTATAGTTTGGCGAAACTTTAACTTGGTGCTTTTTGGTCGCCGTTAGATTCGATAAATGCCTAAATTTGAACCAAAGGCGCATTTCAGACTTGAATACTATGTATAAGTTGAAATCGCCTTTTTCTTAACTAATATAATCAGATAAAAATACAGCAATTTTTGTCTCTTTCGTTGGTATTTAACAAAACATTAATTTTTATACTAACTTTTCAGTTCAAGAAAAATGCTGTAAGGATTCCTCTAAGCACCCATCTTGTATAGACGTTCCTGTTAGGTCCGATGATCCGTTTTATTCTCGATACAATTTCACCTGTATGGAGCTGCATAGAACTCAGTCTTGTCACATTTGTAACGCCAGTAAGCAGTGTTTTTATATTTCTCTTGTTTTAATTATCCAATATAAAAAGCTAAATATAATTGATTTTTGAAAATCATGATTTAATATCATTAAAAAGTCTGTATTACCAAGTGAGAACATGACGTTAATTTGGTTAAAAGTTTATAAAGCCTCAAAATGCACGTTCGGAAAATTGGCAAATCATCACTATAAAAACATTAGTTTTTCTCTTTTAGAGTTATTAGAAAATGATTTTAAAAAAAGGTTGTTATATTTAACGAAATAACGCCAACAAAAAGTTGCAACTCGGAGCGGTTGCTCACATCTATCGAAGTTGTCTGGCAAATAAAGAAAAAGTGGCGAAGTTATATATATATATGCAGGGACTCTAATAAAAGGTGGATTTCTTTCTGCAAACGGTTTGACTATAGTCTAAAAAATTAACCCTTCTGTTTTAGACAATAGCCCCCTTTACAGAAAAAAATTCCCCCTTTTATTGGAATCAAAGCCTGGTGGTGACCATTGAGAAAGTCACCGGATTTCTTTTTTTGATTCTTTGATTTCTTTAGATTATTTCCTATTTTCACCATCGCATATTTTTTATTTCTCCTTTTTACTTTTTTTATTCATCTGTGTAACACTATGTTTTTAGGAATAGCAGCAAACGAGCTTTCTAAATAAATTTTTATATCTTTTTAATTTACTAATTAGTGGCAATTTTAATGTATCTCTTATAAAATCGTTTCTTTGTTCTTATCTATCTATCTATCTATCTATCTATCTATCTATCTATCTATCTAT
>JAOUZG010031195.1:115416-156586 GCA_026289955.1 Argiope argentata
CCTAGTTAGCGCGACTGGAAACAAGAGACGCTTATCTTCGGCTTAAAATTTGCTGATGTATCAGCGGTATTTGTCCATGGCAAGTTCCATAAGTCACAACAACAGCAGCCCCTTTATTGAAATTTTAGCATATTTGAGAATATGTTCTCTTATATTCACAAACCTATCTTTAATTATTTTATTTTGCAATATAATTTAGTTGAAGGGATCGTTTTTTTTTGTACTTATAATGGAAATTAGTAGTTGTGCAGTCTAACCCTTTATAAGCCTAATTTCTGTTTTTATTTGACTGCATAGATTCTAAAGTCTTCTTGAAATTGTTTAACTTTTTTGTTAAACATAGTTTTTAAAAGTTTTTCTGTAAAAAAATCATTATCGAATTTGGAAATTGAAAGAAAAAGCACTGCTTGCATATCCAAAGAAAGTAAATCTTTTATCCTAATGTGTGAATTGGTAAAAGCAAATGGGATTTTTTTTTGAATTCGGATTTTAAATTAGTGAATAATTGTGTAAATAAAGTTGGAATAACTCACAATCTTTTTAAGAGTACAAATAATATTTGTGCAATAATATGTTGTGAATTGCTTCGAGAAATGTTTAAATGTCGAATAATATTTATTTAATTAGAAAAGTTAGTTAGAAATTTTGAATACCTCATTCGTAGCCAGTGTTTTTAAAACCACCATTCTCAACAAATTTCAATCAATTTCTGTTCGTTAGTGAAAACGTATCTTTAAAATAACTGGAAGCTAAATTTAGAGACTTCGCAAAGGCCTTAATTCGAGCATAGATTTTCATTTCTTGAATGTTTTAAGCTAAAAGAATTTAATTTTAAGCTGCAGCATTAAAATAATATTTCGTGATTTTCAGCTGCTGATATCTTAAATGTCATATTCTTATGAAAAACATAGCAAGTAATTGTCGTTAGCTTGTTATTTATTTTAATTTGAAAGCAAATACATCTGTTATAATAGTATATGCACTTTTTTATGCCATACGGGACAAACCAACATTTATGATTTACAGTTAAATAAAGTATATCATCATAGAGACAAGAATATTTAATTAAATATTTTTGAGCTATAATGCCCTAGATTATGGATGATGCAACTGAATAATTTCTTTTTCTCTTTCTCAGGTGATATACGAGGGAATCAGCATGCTTTTCTGACTGGCATTTCGACATACTACGTGAGAGAGCATAACCGAATTACCACAAATCTTAAGAAGATGAATCCTCATTGGGAAGAAGAAAAACTGTTTCAGGAATCCAGGTTTCCAGACTTTTAGAACTTCATATTAAAATCCCTTTTCCACTCTTATATTATAAAATGAAAATAATAAATTAGAAACAGAAAAATATTTTTGAAATATTCTCCCACATAGTTGATAAAGAAATACAAAAATGTTCATGAATTTTCATTTGAAACAGCATTTTAACTTTTTAATGATTTTATGGGTTTTTTTATTAACCTTTGTCAGCTTACTTGTCTGACACGTTAATTTTTTGCGCCACGTGATTTCCTGGAACAATCCGTTCTTCCAAGCACCTAGATCTTTACCTTAATGCGGAGGATAACAGGAATACACGAATGAGAAGTCACAGAATAAGTAGACTAATAATCGATTATCATGAGTTATAGGAATGATTAGGTTATCAATTTTTATGATGAGATATACATACAGAACAATTTAGGCAGTGGAGGGAGATAGCCTTTACGACTCAATCAGCAATTCTTGTTTCTGATTATCCTTAAAATTACCGGGACGGCTTCTTGGCACAGAGGCAGCGCGTATTCCTTGTGATCTGGACCTCCCGGGTTCGAGTCCCGGTTAGGGCATAGCTGTTCTTTTGTTTATTATCTGTGAGGTTTATGAATGTACCCCCCCCCTGTAAAAAGGGGTTGTGTAAGTGAATGTAATGAATGTGTGGCTAAGTCGTACTCTTGGCCCTGGTTAGCGCTACTTCAAAAATAAGAGACACAACCTTGGCTTAAAATTGCTGACGGCCGTTAACACGCTTTTCCATGGCAAGTGCAATTACCAAAAAGAACGACAAAATTATAGTGGACACCAATGCATGGGGGGAGTAACGTTTTCAATTAAATATTTAAAAGGCAAACTCTTAATTCTAAATTCGAATATAAAGTATAAAATTAAAGAATTGGGACAACTGAAATTTTAATTGAAATGACATAAATTAATCATAAGGCTAATAAAATTTAAGAGGTATTCGAGGTTTTCAGGTACCGCTGGTGAAAGGCTAAAGACCGTAACTGTGACTCTGGGGCTTGTAGTCGAATAATATAACCACTACACAAAAGCAACTACTGGAATATGGTAGAAGTTTTCTGACTTTTGAAGCTAGTCCACAATACTTTTCCAACTGCGAGTTGGCGAATAGACGAACGATTTTTTTAGCGCTAAGCTTTATGAGTGTGAGGTTGTTGCTTTAAGTGTGTCTGATTACAGATCAGAAGGTTGCAGGATGATATCAAAGCCGGGTCACCAATGTGGCAAGTGAAAGGTCAGAGACAGAACCAGCGATGCTGGGGCTCTTACCTGAGTAACATAACTACTACACAAAAGCAACTACTTGTGAACGGTAAATGTTATCTGGTCTACGAGGCTAGTGCCACACAGGTTCTTATAAGATGACTTGAAATATCAGTGTTTTATTTTCTAAGGGGTTAACACTGCTTCCGACTAAGAGAGAGAAACACTGAAATCCCAAGACTCCTAAACCCGAAAGAATCAAAAAGTTAAAACTCAAACAATTAACAAAATCTATTCTTAACTTGCTATTGTAATCCTTTATTATTTTTAACGTACTTTTTTTTCACTGTCCTTATAGGAGAATCAACACTGCAATCCTGCAGTGCATCACATACAAAGAATACCTCCAGGTGCTTCTTGGTCCATATATTATGGATCAATTTAATTTGACGATCAAAAATGGATCAGATGGAACTAATTACAACTCCAGCTTACGACTGGGAGTCAGTAATGAATTCTCAACCGCCGCTTTCCGTCTTCACACCATGATACCTAAAATAGTGGGAACAACTAACATGCGGTTCAAAGATTTATACGCCAATCCGAAAATCATTCGAGCAGGCTACATGGAACGGATCATGCAAGGTACCTACAAGGTGCCGTCCGAAGAATACGATCATTACCATGTAGATGATGTGACTAACTATATGGCTCAGTAAGATGGAAAGTTTTTATGTTATTTTTGCTACTTTTAATATAATAATGTTTATATCTGCCATATTAACAATGTTGGCTTTTATGGTAACAAATCTCTTAAAACTGCTGTACAATCCATATTAGTGAATTCTAAATAATTTGACAGAAAGTTCATCTTTAGGTAATGCAATCTAAGAAACAGTTTTAGACATGTTTATGGAGCTTTGTAATTAAAATTAATAATATTTTTTGTATTAAATTATCACTAATTGCTACAGTCCTCTGGTGCTAATTCTCTGAAGGATGCCAAAGAAAGGTTTGCCAAGAAATCGTTTTTGCATTCACCGCTACAAAAAAGCAAACACTGGATTTGTAAAATACAATCATAATCGATCTTAATAAATTCATTTACATCGATCACTTTCTGATAAAAATTGAGATTATCTAACCCATTACTATTGTAATATTGTATTTTCTTACATCTCTAACTCTATCATTCGTGAATATCATCTTTCAGCATTTTAAAGAACCATTCAGAATTTAATGTCTTTACAGCATGACAATATGAGATAATGCGTCGAAGGAGGTAAGGGTTATAGTCATTAACGGATTAATAGTTACACCTAGCATTCTTTTTTTACCTGCGGTTTATTGGCCTCACAGAAATCAAATTTATAAAATTGGTAATTCAGAAGAAATCGATGCCTTTATAACGTGACAATATGACCTTTTGCGTGAAAGGAGGTAATGGTTTTTGTCATTAATGGGTTTAATGGTTACAAAAAGAATTCCTTGTCACCTGCGGTTTATTAGCCTCACAGAAACCAAATATTTAAAATTGGTAATTCAGAAGAATTTAATGAATTTATAACGTGACAATATGACCTTATGCGTGAAAGGAGGTAATGGTTATAGTTATTAATGTGTTCATTAATTCCTATATTTTATTTATAAAGGAAATGGTTTTCTTTAAGAGAAAATGATTACCTTACTTAATAATCATCAACGTTTCTATGTTCAAGAAAAATGTATTCCTTGTTTTCTAATATATTATAATTTTCTAAAAGATTTATTTACTTTATTTTGAAGGGTTTATTTAAATATTACGTTTCTTCATAACTTTACCATTGTGTTTATTTTATTTAAAGCATAAATGCCACGTAAACAACGTGCTATTGTAAGCTTTATTTGAGGATTACTTGTTATTAAAATTTTAATTTATAATTTTTTTGCACGTTGTAAGATTCTATAAATAGTTTTCATCAATAGCATTGCGTATTTTTATATTTCTAAAAGAATATGTTTTAGGTGGTACTCCCATGAAACCACCTACCCTCTTCATGGTGCAGTCCATTTTAATTTTTAAAAGATACATTCTTGTCCTTTAGACACTAAACATGAAAATTAACTGCATAATTTTTAAAAATTCAGGAAATTTATATTTGCGCGCTTAAAGGGTTAAGAAAAAGGGCCTACGTTGTGGAACAATTAAGTTGTTGCTAAGTTTATAATCCTGTTCTGTTTGAAGTACACAAATCCTTAGCGAATGAAATGAGAATCTTGTTTAAATATTTGCAGACGACCTGGAGTGCCGTATGGTATCGATTTAAATTCTATCGACATCCAGAGAGCAAGAGATCACGGATTGCCTCCTTACATAGTCATGGTGAGATTCTGCTCTGAAGAAAAAATAAGTATTACGACCTTTGATGAACTTGTACCTTTGCTGATGACAGAGGATAAGGCAAATCTGTTGAAGGAAAATTATGCGTAAGCATATATTAGTTTATACAGATAATCTTTCGAATGATAGTATTGCTAATATAACAAATTTCTAAGTTAATTTTTTGTTTAAAAAGAAATTGTTTATTAAAATGTCTTTTATCAAGTGAGAAAATGATTTTTTGGTTGGCAGGTTTTTATGTCTCCGAAATTTAAGAGCAAAAAATAAAGATTATGTGCCGCTGGAAATTATCTGGCCAAGAAATTTTGATCTCTTTTTATCAGTATTGTATTATTATTACGTATACTTCTTTAAAAGCAGATGTGTTTTTAAAAGTTTAACCTGCTTTTACAAGTATTGCTACATAATTATTACATATGCTTCTTTGACAGATGTTTCATTTTTAAAAGATGACGTAGAACCACGGCATCATAGCTGTTATTTCATTGATATTTAATTGATTAATGACTTAAATTAATTAAAATAAATAATGACATAAAATAATGATTTCTCAAATGATAACTTGAAATTTGGATTGGAGATTTAATTTTGTAAATTTTTTATAGATCTATTATGAAGTAAATCCAATTTACACCAAAATTGCCAACAATCAAATCGTTAAAAGTAAAAATCAGGATGATAGTCAACATTATGCATATAGTTACTAGTAGAATACTGAGTAGGGTTTCTTTAAGAATGCTAAGTTTAGGGTTGCTAGAGGGATGCTGAAAAATAATGTATGTAATTTTTCTAGACGAATAAGATTAGTTACCTGCTTTTAATTCTATACTGACGACAAATTCAAACGGAACATTAAAATAAAGATCATTTTTTTTATTATTCAAGATTAATTTTATTGCCCATGAAATAATATAATACAACATCAGTAAACTTTAATTTTTCCTGTTAGAATTGTATTATAGTATAAACTATAACCAAAAACGTGCATTGCTTCATTAAATATATTGAATGGTGAAAAGACTAAAAACGCATTTTAGCATTATTCTGATTTTCGATATATCTATATAAACTTTCTAGACCTTTATATATATTCCTTTTTCTACATTTCATATATATATTCATATTGGGATTTTCTTTTAGGTATTCATTTTTAATCTTCATATAAACTAATGTATCGTAACATGTTATCTGTATCCTAGGGCAGTGGAGGATATAGATTTGATGGTAGGGGTGCAGATGGAAGATCCCTTTCCGGGATCCGTGGTAGGTCCCACAGCCGCTTGCATAATCGCCAAGCAGTTTTACTCTACTAAATATGGAGACAGATTTTTCTTTGAACATGAAGGGGAGGTACCTTCCTTCTCTCTAGGTAATCTATGTTTGCAATTTTTAAGATCACATAACATTAAATTAGAAAGATATTGCCATAAAGTAACTCTTGATAATGAATGTTTCTTTAATATTTCATGAATGCAAATTACAACTCTATAATCTACCAATACATATAATTTTTATGAATATATACTATGATATAATTCTACCTAAGCTAAAGAGAGAAATACTTCAATTAAAAAATTATTTTCAGATTTCGAAGCATGCTTTTTAAAATTGTTCTGTCTTTTATTTATACAGTTAATGCTAATCCATGCACAAAAATTTCATGTATAAATCCTAAACTTTTACCAAAAAAACCCCAACTAATAAAATATTTTTGAAAAAAAGCTTGTCATTCAAAAAAATAGCTACATATTCATACACATGCATAAAGGAAAATCACATATTTATCAATTCAGAAACCCATTGATAGTTATGTAAGTAGTTAATGTACAAAGGGGAATTATATGCTGTCAGGAATTAAGTATCAATTAACGGATTTCAAATTTCAAAAACTGTGTCTCTTACTTATAATAAGTTGTTCAACAACAAACTAATAGATGACTTCTTTTATTCATTCATTTAATGGTGGAAAAGTTAGAATATTAGAATTATTTTTCAAAATATTGCGAAAACTTCTTTCTGAATAATATTTTCAAGTGTCTGTCACTAAATACATTTTCCCCTTGTAAAGATTCCAGCGATTATTTTTGAAATGCACTTTTTCATAAGTCACAAATTCACGAAATCTTACTGTGCAAAAATATGTTACATACACAATAGACGCATGTAAATGAGTCATTAACAAAAAAAAAAATGATCTGTAATGGTTTCGTTTCTTCTCTTTGTATTATGTATTATTTTAGACGCCCTCTAGCGCTCCGAATTGCAGTTGCAATACTCTAATCCTATGTGAATTTTGATACTTGTTGTATGATTGATTAGCATGTAATTTTGTCAGCAATTTTTTAAATCGGCCTGTATATAACAAGACATACCTTTTAACCAAATTAATAGCTAATAAAAACTTATGATTGGTAGGGTTAATTCACGGATTTTAAAATCTATAGCACTTTTAAACATGCATCAGGATACATTTCACAGTAAAGTAAGCTGAAATTAGTCAGACTTACTCGAAAAAATTGCAGATAGATTGTAATATTGGGAAAAGAAAATTTTAATTAACAATAAAATTCCTTTAAAAATTATTTACTGTAAGGGGGCTAATGATTAAATTATGATGCATAAATTAAGAATGACTCTTATTAAATTTGATAATTCGCTTTTTTAAAGAATAATCCTTTGTTATATTAAAACGCTCCTTTTTCATCAGTTAATGAATTTTTCCTTAGCGATTTGAAATTAACAACGGTGGAAAATATTTTAAAATGTAATATTATTTGTAAATGATAATGTATTTTGTTTTATTGATTTCACTGTTTAAAAAATATTTTTATTGTGGTTGCAGCTCAGAGGAATTCTCTCAAACAGTGTTCTTTGTCTCGTATCTTATGTGATAATTCTAACATAACACACGTGCCGAAGAATGTTATGCTTCTTCCAAGTGATACGTAAGCTCAATACTCATTTTTTTCTCTTTGAAACTTAAAAACTGTTCTAAATCTGCCTCATATTAATGAACTGAAATGCACCATAAAAGTCCCGTATTTAATTTCGTTTCAGAATTTATTCAATTTCAAAGTAATTTTTTTTTTCTTTTGTTAAATGCAAAAATTTAGAAAAAAAACTGCAGTTACATTTCTGATCGATAGATGGCAGCACATCTGTTAAATTCGCTTGGCATTAAATTAAATATTGACCTTAGAAGGATCGATGAAAAACATCACAACTGTATTTTCTTTTTATTTTATATTTATTCTATATTCAGATATCATTTATTTTTGCTCATTATATAAATATTTATCTTTTAGAAAGAAAAAGTAGAATGTTTTTGTTTTTATATAATGTACAAAATTAAGTACTTCTTTCAGTAGACATTAAATTTTGAAATTAATTTCTTTGTTTTATTTTTATAACTATCTAATTAATTTTACAAAAATTAGCTGCGCAAAAGGATTACAAAGCATTTTTTTTTTCTTGACAATTTCAAAGTGTTATTTTTTTATTATTATTTTGAGTGATATCATTAAATTAAAAGAGTTATTTTTGTAGAAATCCTGAAGTCCCTTGTGAAGACGTTCCAGGAATCGATTTGTTTCTTTGGGCCGAAAATCAATCCATGAAAATAGCACCAGTCGTGATTCATCATTGTCTTCCAGTTCTGTCATTATTATTTATACAGAAATATAAAAATATTTTATGATGTAACTACTTTTTCTGTAACTTCTATCACGTACTTGTAAATGTTTACTTACTTATGACAACGATATTTTTCAATAAAAGTGTTTAAAGCCATTTTTATTTCAAATTCAATATTATTTGTCGATTACCCTGTTTGTACAAAATATTTTGCGATATTTCCACAACACAGGTGTCTAATATCATGAAGATATCATAACACTGTTGTGTGGAATTTTGTTCTGAGAGACAAAATAAGATACAAATATGATAATTTTATGAATATCTCGATTACTAGTCAAGTATTTATATAATTTTTCTATTTTATTATTAATAAATTTGGAGAATTTTATTTGAGCATGAATTGTATTAATATTGAATTCTGTAAGAAAGTCTTTCCTTTTTAGGGTATATAATTGTCCCATCTTGATTTAGCTCTGGGAAACTAAACAAAAAAGAAAAAAAATATTTTAAATTTTATCACTTTTGAGGATAGCAACAAGAATAACTCAAAAGATTCTCAATGGGATGGCAGAAGTATGCGGCGCTAGCTTCATAAGCCAGATAACATTTAAAATACTCATGTATACTTTTGTATTGTGAGTATGTTACTCGGCTGCTGGCCCTAGCGTCGCGGGTTCGTTCCACAACTTTCAATTTCCTCATTGGTGACCTTGACAACGCACCCTCGTGCAATATTCGCAGCGCCATCTATCCGCAGCAAAAGTAGTCAGATTCCCTTGACGTGACAGCCCAACAAACCTGTCAGATACACTTGAAGCAGAAATTAAACAAAGCTGTCAGACTCACTTGACGCAGCAACCAAACAAAAATGTCAGACACACTTGTAGCAGCAACACACACATTCGCTTGCCAACAAACTTACACGCTCGCCATAACACTTAGCGTTTAAAAAAAACCGATTCAACTCTCCACCGATTTACTGGCGGGGGAGTACTGTGAAACTAGCTTCATAAGCCAGATAACAACTACGATACTCAAGTATACTGTTGTATTTTGGGTATGTTACTCGGCTGTAGGCCCTAGTGTTGTGGGTTCTTACCATGACCTTCAATTGCCACATTGGTGGCCTTGACAACACAGCCTCGCGCAATTGCCATAGCAACCCATCTACTCCCAGCAAAAGTAGTCAGATTCACTTGACGCAACAACTCAACAAAGCCATCAGACACACTTGACGCAGCAATTCACCAAAGCTGTCAGAGTCACTTCACATTACAACCAAACAAAGCCGTCAGACACACTTGAAACAGCAACACACACATTCGCTTGCCAACGCTCTCACACTCTGGCCATAACACTTGGCGTTTTAAAAAATCGTTCCATCTCTCTGTCGACTCACTGGTGGGGGAGTACTGTGGCGCTAGCTTCATAAGCTAGATAACATCTACGAAACTTAAGTGTACTTTTGTATAGTGGGTATGTTACTCGACTGCAGGGTCTAGCGTCACGGACTTTCACTTGCAACACGTACTTCATCACGTACCTATACCTTCACTTGCCACACGTATCATCAAGATGATATTTAACCTACCTTATTAGCACAAGATATTTTCCGACATCTTGTCGGTATTCTGAATGTTGGATAATATTTGAGATATTCAAACTTTGTTGAGCATTTATTCGAAATTTCAACAATGTATTATTTATAATAATTGGAGGAAAAAAATAGATTGTGGAATTTAATTAATTAATTTATATTTTATAATTGTATATTTCTCTTTACTCTCACGTTGTTAAAGATGATTATTCTTCTTGACTTTCAAAAATTCATTCTAATGTCTTTGCGTGCCATTTTTAAATTTCGCCTTTAAATGTTTTAAAGTTCATAGCAAACATCTAGAAAGCTATGTAGTTACTGTTCAACAACGGATTGTAAGACCATCCGCACTTATGCGCATGCGCTGGGATGAGTTTAATTCGTCAAAATAGGGTGAAAGGAAAGATGAAAGGAGGAGAAGTTTACATTCAACAACGAAGACTCACGGTTATATGAAACGTAAACAATTCAGTTAATTATTAATACAGAAGGAAAAAGGTACTAATGCAATATGCGAAGAATGTGCGACAGGAATAAATAGTTCTCCGTTTTCTGCTTCTTGGTTTCCATATGTAATGATATTATATAAATTTCTCTTCATAACATTTCAGTAAGCTTTTTTACCTCTTGAACTAGCCAAACCGATACGAAATTTTGAGTTAAAGTAAAACGCGGTCAGAAATAACACAACACTGACGCGCCCGTGAAAAAACATTGAACTAAAAATATATATAATGGGGAAAATCTAAGGTCCATTTTCGGCTTTCCACCTATTGGCATTTTTTTAATCCATAGTAATAAATTCAAGAACGTAGCAAAGAACCCAGCCTGCAAGAGTCAAGATGATTTCCTTCAAATTTCTGAGCACCCCCATCCTTTCGAAAGATTTCCTATTAACTTACTTTGTTATCATAACAATGTTGAAGACAACTTTCCAGTTATCTGTTTTACAGATGGCAGTAAAATTAGCAACAAGGCTGGGAATGCATTTGTTGTTTACCAAGACTATTTCGAAAGAGAAATTCACCAATTCAGAATAAGAGACGAATGCAGTGTTTTCCAAGCTGAATTGCTCTGCATAGCTCAAACGGTTTCTTGGATTTGTGACAATAGAAATCTGTCATTAAAATTCTTAATTTGCTGCGACTCCCTTTCATCTTTTCATGCCTTAAATAGCACTGATTCCCTAAATCAAATAATTGTTAAAACAAAAACGAATCTGAGTTTGCTTCGAAGCAGAGGTGTGCAAGTTTTCTTTTCTTTATGGTAATGAACACACCAATTGTCTTGCCAAAGAAGCGACAAAACTAATCAATGTCATTTTTATGAGCATTCCAAAATCTTATTTAAAGAACGTCTTTAAAGATAAGGTTATATCTGAATGGAATACTTTACACCAAGCATCTAATAATGAACAGCTTACTAAGGAATTTTTCCCATCCATACAGAGTCGTTTAAATGCTAATTACTTAGTGTCAAACTATAAGCATATTCAGATTCTGACTGGGCATGGAAACTTTAAAGCCTATTTAAAACGATTCAATTTATCACAGAATGATAGGTGTTTGTGCTACAGTGTTGCGGTTCAGGATGCCAAGCATTTGATATTTGAGCGCACCAAATTTATTTACGAAAGATGTTAACTCAGGAATTGTCCTCTAAAGAACAATATAGCTTGGCCTCCTCATTTATCTGCATTTGTGCAGAATAAATCATCTTACATTTCATTTTGTACACATATTAAGAGTATTTTTCCCCGTGTTATTTAAACTTCATTTCAGTGTGTTTGTCTAGAAATAGTTGCACATATTCTTTTGTATTTGTGTTTTGATTGTTTTATTTTATTTTATCATACTTCTTCAACTGTAATTATATCATCTACTGTGTTTTTCTGATAGTTTGTGAGCAGTTTTGTGTATTTAACTTGTATTTGCTTTCTCCATCTTTTTTTCCTTTGCATTCGTGCTTATGTCCTTATTTTCGAAATTCATCCTACTGTTAATTGTGAAATGACTTACATCTGTAAGCCTTGTGGTATACTTGTTGGCACACAAGGAGCTTATACTTCGAGAACCAATAAAAACAAACAAACAAGGGAAACCGGAAAAGAACTCATCGTTTCACACCTCACCCCTTAATAAGATGGAATCGTCGAAATGATGCCGTCTCAGAATCCATTGACTAACAGCGTACTTGAATTGGAAGTATTGTTATGATAAGACCCGAAAAACTATATCAGATCATTTTTTTTCACAGCAATAACTATGGTTTTTTATTTGTGCTTCAAATTTTTTTCTAATTTCAATGCTAATACATTTGTTGTTATCCCGAATATTAAAAACGATCTATGCATTTAATCATCAACGAAAGTTATATCGAGTTTTAAGGAGATTTTATGACTTACAACATAACAATTGGCTTTTTCAAAGCGAAAATAAGTTTTAAAAAATGTTGATTAGGATCTTTGACTTTCATTTCGTGACCTTGCTCATCTGCTTTACGCTCCTCATTTCCGTCTTTCTGCTTTTCTTCAAAACCACTTGCAAAGCGTAACGTTCGGTTCAAAAAATGCTTGCAAATCATCAGCAAATTTTCACCAATAAACTAATTATCTTCTATGATAAAGGGAAAATCTTTAACAAAATTAATTAAGTATTAAAGATCAAAAATATGAAATCCTAAAATCCTTGGCCACTTATTTTATATTATTAATAAGATTTATTAATTATCTTCTATGATAAAGGGAAAATCTTTAACAAAATTAATTAAGTATTAAAGATCAAAAATATGAAATCCTAAAATCCTTGGCCACTTATTTTATATCATTAATGAGATTTTTGTTTGAATATTCGAAAACTTGATGAAGAGAAGTTTAAACGTTTTATTACTTATTTCGTTTACATAAGCTTAAAAAAAGTTTGTGTAGCGACTAATGGCATTTGCCGCAGACAAGCCACCGCTGATACGATCAGCAGATTTTAAGCCTAAGAAGTGTGTCTCTTTGGTTTACAAGTTGTGCCATCTAGGCCCAGAGTACGACTTAGTTACACATTCATCACAACCCTTTTTAGGGGGCTGACTTCATTCATGCATCTCAGATCGTAATTTAGACCAGGAACAGAGAACGATCACCTCTGCCCCAGTACCCACAGTAGTATTACTCTCGACATGGAGGACTTTACGACCACTAACAGATTTAACCAGCGCTTCGAACCCGTAACCTAAGGAGTACGAGTCCAACGCTCTACCAACCAGGCCATCCCGCCCACGTCTAAAATAATATATATTAGTCATTATTTTTTAAAAACCTATTAATTGAACCAAAACATGATTTAATAAGTTGAAATTAATGAAATCATCTAGGACGTTAGATTCGAAACCCTTGGGTTGCGAGTTCGAGCCCTAAAGAGGAAGACTCTCCGTGTGCGTGGGGGCTGGCGCACGTTAAATTAGTCTTGGTCATGAAGTACTCTATATCGAGAGTAATACCACTGGGGGTACTGGGTCAGAGGTGATCGTCCTCTGTTCCAGATCTAAATTGTGATCTGTAGGTAAATGTATGAAATGCATGAATGAAGTCTGTACCGTGAAATGGGTTTCTGACGTGCGTCAGCTACAAGTCAGATTTCTGTCCTCAGGGGCCCATCACCACAGAATATACTTCACCTTTCCTTCCGTTGTAAAGTGGAACACGAGATCATCCTTTTGTTAAAAGTACTTAATTATTAATACTATTACATACAAGGGATTTGGAAAATCTACAGTTTCCTCCGCAGTTAAATAAATATATTTAGCGCATTTATAAATTTTAAATGCAACTTTTTCAATTTTAAAATATTAGACATCTACAGCTTAATTCATTGAATATTATACAAAAAGTACATAGATTTGGAATGTTTTTTTTATAAATACTGTCCCTTTCAGTTTGAAATTCGGATCACTTTTTTTCCGACGTTTAATTTTTGACAAGCATTTGAATTTATATTATTTAGCTTCATACTACATATTAACCACAAAACCAAATTTCAGAAAAAAATAACTTTCTTTCTATGACAAAACACAATTCCAATCTTGCAAGTTTTTCCAGAAATGAATGGTTTAATAATTAAAATGACCTCGTATAACATTTATAGATAATAATAATGCAAAATTCTTCAATGTCAAATTGAAATCGAACTATCACATAAATTTTAGTAAATTTTCATTTCGAGAAATCTTTCTCAATTTTTAGTATTCAAAATAAATGTTTCATAAATTCTAAAATTTACGAAAACATTCATATTATTTCGAATGAACTGTTACTTTTCAAGAATGTTTTTTTCCTGTTTACGTTCGATCGACACAAATGGCGTTAAAAAGAATATTTTGCGGGCTTCTTTTTTGGATATGGAATTGCTTTTCTAATACTGGCAGTTTCCTTTTAATCGGTATTCAGTTTTTTTCAATCCATAAATCTGTTCAGATAAGAAAATATATATTCTTAACGATATTTATGATTACTGAAATTTCATTTCTTTCATCATTCTATCAAGTAAAGAAATTCAATTACATATTCCTCTTGTCAGAAGCAGTTATTGTCTCCAACCTTTTCTCATTTGCGTCTACGATTTCCAAATATTCTGAAATTATCATTAATTTATCCCGAAAAAACTGAACGCATAGCGAGTTAGCTAGTTATTATTGATAGTTTAATAGATTTTTGGAAAGTTCCGTACTATGTTGCATGGATATATATTTAATTTTTCGGTTTTAACATATATTTGAGCATTATTAATTTCTGATGAATTAAACGGTATAAAATTAGGATATGGAAAACTGTAAACTATTTTAATTCTTTAAATAGTAACTAGATCTATAGAACAAAATTATTTCTAATTTAATACTTAATTATCTTTTAATTGTTTAATAGAACAAATCAACTGGAAATGTTTTATTCTTTTTGATAAGAAAATTTATATGCGAGCTTATTATACAGAAATTTCAGTTTGGGAAATATTCAAATTACTCAACAGAAACGGATCATTTGATCTAAACTTATCAAACATGATAAACAGTCTCTTTTCATTAAGATGAAATTTTCATAATTATTAAGTTATATATTAAACGAAATGTCAACTTATTTATTTTTAATTTGTAGTCTATATAGAACAAAATACATTTTTATTAATTCAAAAAATAAATTATTAAGTGATATCAATTTTATTCCCATGAAATATTTTGCTAAGTTAAATATACTTTTAATTATATTCTACAACAATATATTTTTATTATTATTTCACACCTGTTTTTGCATACATACTTATGGAGATTATATCAAATTAATTTTTCTGTTGGGCCTATTGTTGCTGTAATTAATAGTAAATTGTTAAAAAATGGGATTTACAAAATATTTGAGCTTACAATATATTGAACTTGCAAAATAATTTCGAATACTTTCTAATAAGCTTTTTATATCCAAGAACACATAATATAGACCTGTCTCACAACAGTTATAAAATATTAACATCTAGCGTTAAATAACCCTTTTACTGAATCTATCGTGTCATTTTGGCGAGATTTTTGGCGATTGAAACCTGGCACGCAATTAATAATATCTGAAAATCAAATTACAGTTTTAGACATTTTTTTCACAATCGATTGAAACAAAAATTTGTCACAAAATCTGATATCAAATTTGATATATATAAACAGCTACATTCCTAAATAATCGCGTTTACATGTTTCTGAAAGTACGGACCGACAGACAATCAACACGATATTCGATTTGGCTCTAGATTTGATACCTATCTTTATCACAGATTTTAAATCTATATACAGAATCTTATCTAGGCAGTTCTCTTTGTTTTGTTGTTATCATGTTAGTTTATATTTGAACTTTCGGACCGACGAAATAGAGTTGATTCAAATTTTAGAGAAAGCAAATTTGGTGTAAAGATCACTGAAAAAATTGCAATCGCCTAGGTCTAATGTATTTGAGTTATCGTTGACACAAACAGACAGACTAACACAGAGTCGTCAGTTTTCAAAAATGTGTTTTTCAGACTCTGGGAGTTCTTAAACGTAGAGATTCATGAAAACCTTGAGTTTTGAACGAGTTCAACTTTTTTACAACATTCTCTATACTACGTACACGAGAAATGGAAAGAAAAGTTGTATCAATCCGGAAATGCTGTTAGCCATATTTCTAAATAAATGAAAGCAATTATATTTTATTTTAATACTCGTAATGATTCAGTTACGATAATTCACCGTTATTTGGACATTCCGGATTCGACCCGGGCATGTTTGTGGTGTTCTATCTGTAAAGTGTGTCAGTGTACCCTCTTCCTCTTCCCTGTGAAAAAGGTCTGTGCAAGTGAATATTGTTACAAGCGAGAAAACGCAGCAGAAAGCGCGGAGGAGAGAGCGGTTGACGACGGCGTCAAAGAGCTTGGCGCCACTCCGGTTGGTTTGGCGAAAGGAATAGTCTGGCAACCTCTGGATTTCTCTCGGTGATTTCCGAAGCTTCGCGGCTCTTTCGGCCGGCTATATTAGGGACGGGCTACCGCATTTGGCAGCTTTTCCCCTCTCGGAAGAGAAGCGTCTCGCTAGACTAGTGGATTAGTGAGCTGTGTTTGCGTTTGCTGTTAACGCTGTATTATTGAGCTCACTGCGATTTACTGTTTGCTGTGCTATACGATATCTGTTTTACAGTCTGTGTTTATTGTGCGTAAGGCTAGCATTTACGCTGTTAGTGACTGTTGACTGCTGGATTGTGTTTTTATCTGAAGTTTTCCTTTATCGAGTCATCCTGTAAATAGCTGTAAATAAATTTGTTTGTTCTGCCCTCAAATAAAGTCCATTCAATCCGAGCCCGCTACTCTAAAAACGTAACAATATGATGAGTGAGTAGCATCTCTTGGCCCTATTTGGGGCTACCACAAAACAAGACACTGATTAGGCTTATGTCGCTGATTACAATTATTACAACTCTCTCGTAAATCGCGTAATGTTCGAAATCACTTAGAAGAAAGTCAGGCAACGTTTGCAGTCAGTTAAATGAAGAGTTAACAGAATTGATAGTCACTGATAATATAAAAAAATCCAATATTTACATTTTCATAATGTAGAAAGTTGCAAAATGATTGCCACCGTAATTAATAAAGAATGACATGAGAAATTATTACCATTGGAGAAAATTCTGTTAATTTTACAATCATTGATAAGAAATTGTTAAAATATTTCAAATATATTTTGCTTTTTTTCATCATTCCAAAATAAAATTGCTTACCAGTGACTGACTAAGAAAAAATTGTGAATTCATTCAAAAATAAGACAACCAACTGTTGCTGTGTATTTCAGGTCTGAATGAAATGTAAAGAGAAATTTAGTTAGTATTAATTAAATATGTACATTATATAATTTAAATAAAATAACATTATATTTCTTTATTCGACTTTGTAATACTATCATTTAAACAATTTTGTACTTTTTACTAACATAGAATATTTATACTGCTTAAGCAGTTTGGAACCTCCAAGTTTGATTTTTTTTTAGTATTTCCTGTAAATACATAGTTATAAAGTCACTTACAAAATTTCTTTTATCTACAATGTTGTGCTTTTCGATTCTTGAATTCGCATATACAAAAACCAACAAAATTGCTAAAAAATACATCAACAAATTGTCAGATTTATGGAAAAAATCATATTCAAATTCCGATTGCATTCATTTTATTTTTTTAAATTGGCAATAATAACATAAAAATATATAAAACACAAATAAAATAATTACAATGCAAAATCCGTATATCCAGTATTATTCATGTCATTGGACCTTTTTTTTTATGTTATCGTACTCAGACAGACCGACATAACTCCAGAAATTTATTATTCCGAACTCAGGAAGATTTAACTCATGGAAATTCCTCCGATAATTTCAAATGTCTTCAATTATTATTGAACAAACATCTTGATTAATTGATTTGATTTCGAAGTATTTTTGATTCTGCAAATCTAGGAAGAAATACTTTGACGATTACACCAATTACTTTTTCACATACTTCATGCATGAATAAGTGAAAATGTCAATAAAAATTAAATTAATCCTTTTAGGATAAGTATTTTCGGTTTTAAGATCCTTTTTTAGGCAATTAGCAGTTTTTTTAATGTTCTGTTAGAAAGAAAGACATTGTTTTTAACCTGCTATTAAAATGACTAAACTGGTTTTTCTATTTTTCCTTACAGATTTTTATTCTTATCAAAATAATTTTCAAGACGAATCATATCAGTGAATAGTAAAGGATGCTTTTTTATAGATTTTTACTCCCTTCTAAATAATTTTCAAGATGAATCATATCAGGGATTAGTAAATAACTGTTTTTCTTTAGGAATTTTCTCTCCCATTAAAATAAAATTCTAGATGAATTATATCAATGATTAGAAAAGAACAGTTTTCCTTATAGATTTTTACTCCCTTCTAAATAATTTTCAAGATGAATCATATCAGTGGTTAGAAAAGAACAGTTTTCCTTATAGATTTTTACTCTTTTCTAAATAATTTTCAAGATGAATCATATCAGTGATTAGAAAATGGCAGTTTTCCTTATAGATTTTTACTCCTTTCTAAATAATTTTCAAGATGAATCTATAATAATTTCTAAATAATTTTCAAGATATCAGTGATTAGAAAAGAACAGTTTTTCTTATAGATTTTTACTCCCTTCTAAATAATTTTCAAGATGAATCATATCAGGGATTAGTAAAGAACTGTTTTTCTTTAGGAATTTTCTGTCCCATTAAAATAAAATTCTAGATGAATCATATCAGTGATTAGAAAAGAACAGTTTTCCTTATAGATTTTTACTCCTTTCTAAATAATTTTCAAGATGAATCATATCAGTGATTAGAAAAGAACAGTTTCCCTTATAGATTTTTACTCCTTTCTAAATAATTTATAAGATGATTCATATCATTGATTAGTAAAAAACGTTTTTCTTTATAGATTTTTACTTCCTTTTAAATAATTTTGAAGGAGAATCATATCAGTGATTAGTAAAGAACGCTTTTCCGTATAGATTTTTACTCCCTTCTAAATAATTTTGAAGATTAATCATATTAGTGATTAGTACAGATTGGTTTTCCTTATAGATGTATACTGCCTTTAAAATAATTCACAAGGTGAATCATATCACTTATTGGCCAAGAACTATTTCTTTACGAATTTTCTCTACCATTAAAATAGTTTTCAAGATGAATCATATCAGTGATTGGCCAAGATATATTTCCTTGATGAATTTTCTCACCCATTAAAATAATTTTCCAAGAGGATTCATATCAGTAAATGGCAAATGATTTTTTTTTCTTCATAGATGTTTACAGTCATTAAAATTCCACGCCGACAACCAAAGAAAAATGTCGCCTTAGAAAATATTTGATTCAGTTATAAGCGTATAATTATTTAAAACAAATAGAAAGCTATAAAATAATATTATTTTAGGCTTAGAAAGCGAAATGGAAAAATTAGCCCATAATTGGAATAATAAAATAGTATATCTTTTCATTATGGGCGAATGTTACTTCCAACTCAAGCTTTACAGATTATAAGTCATTTTATCATTAATCATACGATCATAACGTCTTCAATTGCTTTGAACCTATGCACTTTATTTTCAAATGTTTGTTTTCATATTTGTGAAAATGCAACTTTTTATCGATTTATCTCTGATTACTTATGTTTTGACGACGATTAACTGATGTTTTGAACATCAACGATTTCAAACGACTTCATCAACGATTAACTGATGTTTTGAAGTTTTATACACTTTTGTGTTTTGCATTTTCAGAACTAATTACTTTAAAACTGTATTAATTTAATTAAATATTAACCGATTGATCAATCGTAAATCATTTAATGTAAGTAAATATTTATTCCCTGTTTATGTATTATTCCTGCTGATAATATATTCAGATAAAAACATTGATTTTAAGAATCGCAATATTCATAACAATGAATTTCCTAATATTAAGAAATCTTTTTTATATATATAATTCTATTGGATATCTATTTTAAAAAGCTTTTTGTTAAATTTCTTTGGACATAAATTTATGTTTTAAAATTTATACACGTATTTCACAATTGCTCAGTTCTTCTAGTTCATTTGACCTTGAGTTTAATGTATTTGCTCTTTTATGTACACTTCATGATTTTCCTTATAGATAAGGCTTATAAAATATCATGACTAATGATTATAGATTAAAATCATTAAAACCTGATATATATTTATAACCTGATAACGTCTTTTGGCAAATCATGGATTTTAAAACATTTCTACAGGAAATAATCGTCATTATTAACTGTATTATAAATAATCGGAAGAATGAAATTGGCAATTCCATAGCTAATTAGAGGATAAGTAAGAAAAAATAGGTGTTCGATAAGATTTAGAAATAAGATTTGATAACACACTACTTCAGAAAATTCCAGTCATTTTCCGTGCAAATATGCTGGAGTGTTTACAGTTATAAAGTGTGTCAGATGGTAATAAAGGAATAATTTAAGAAAAAAAGAGATCTTTTGCTCTTAATTGTTTATACAAAATATCCAGTTTTGTAGCATCATGAAGAGGATCTAGTATACATTTTTTTATTTCTTCGCATAGATAAGTTTTTTTCCAATGATTATGACGACATGTCTACTTTGCCCCGGAAAGATGGGTGCAGTAGCTTCTGTGGTTACGGACCCCTAAGCATCCAAGGGCAGAAGTCTGACTTTCAGATCCCATGAGGATGACACACAGCCGAAACTGGTTTTGAGATGTAGTGAATATATGATCTGTGTTATATAGAAAATGGAGAAACAAATTTTTCGATAAATATCGTAATCTTAATCTGTTAATAGACATTTAACAGACGATTCCTTATTTGAAATTTTATAATTGTTACTAATTTTATTTCAATGAAAATAATATCAAAAGGTAAAAGCAAACGATTTTTTCTTTCATGAACATATTTCTATTAATATTATTTCGTTTATTTTTTATATAATAGTTGATGATCATTATAAATGTTTTGGAATCCGGCAATGGTTTGTGATATAAGCTGTTAAGTTGAAAGAATAAACAAACCGATGGAATTCTAAAATACTTGGAGTATTATTTTAGTTTTAAGAATTTATTGCTCTCTTCAAGATACAGTTTGAAGCTTAAGGAAACGGGTAGTTTTCTAGAAAGTAGGCAAAACGACTTTTTCGGAAGTTTTAATTCAAGTTAAGTTAATTGATCTTTTTAGAAATGTTTTTATTATGTTGCTTCTTTTGTTAATTAAGTTTTAAAATGCTGCATTTATTTTTTTTATTGAATGACTATTCTTTTCATAAATCAATAAAAATATTCGAAACTATTTCATGAGATATATTGAAACTAAATTTTCAGGAGAATTGCAATATATTACAAATTGAGATTAATACACATATTTATGTTGGAATCATGTATTTAGACATTCCGATTTAAATATTAAAAGGCACTCTAAGATCCTTCTTAAAAGACTCACATCTGAGAGAATCCTTAACATCTGAAGAAATCCTTAAGGACTCACTTATTATATCTTCTTGTGTAAAGTCAACCAAAACACTACCATTGAACAAAGCAGTACCGACAGGATTTGTTGTAAACGAATGCTATCATTTGCAAAGACCGTTATCAGCAATGACCGATTCACCAAACTGAAATTCTCTTCAAGACATTAGTCCCTAGTCACAGAATAATCAATCACTGACTTTCCTTCATCCTCCAGTTTAATTATCTTCCTATTAATCAAGGAACATACCGTCACTCAAAGAAAATTTCCTCGAAATTCTCAATATTCTTCCAAATTCACATTTCGCAAGAACAGAAATCCAAACACTTTCAAACAACTGGTAAAAAACTGCACATTTTTGACATCGTGTCCTTCAGATTATCTGATACAAAAAGTACAGTGCGTAAGTCACTATTTACAAATTTCAGATTCTTTCTTGATTTCGAGATTTCTGTACATTCCTTTAAATAAGGGTAAAAAGTAAGGATTTCTTTCCATGGATTCAATAATTGTCCTGCTTCCTTCCAAATCTCTGGAAATATGTGGGAAAGTCTATGCTTTCCTTAGAGTCACTTACTACTAATAATAATTCGAACTCAGAATGATCTGGAATGTGGAGATTTGTCAAAACCTCCACATTTTGATTTTTTTAAATAATTATTTACTTTCTTAATACTACATATGAGAAAAAGTAAAAAAAAATGATTGATTGATTCTTGTGATTAAAAAAATAATGAAAAAATAACAACTTAATTAAATAAAATGGAAACAAGAAGAAAACACAAGGAAAAATAAAAACGTTTTTAAAAAAATCACATGGAAAAACAGGATTTTTTAAAAAAAGTTGATTTTTCTGTAACTAATCAGGATGAGCACTAAATCCCTAATAATGTACTATATATAGTTAATTATATTAACTTTTCGGTACGAAGCGATGTTACAATTATTTCAGACACGATCAGATGATGGAAATAGCACCCGAACTGGCGCTTCTTCTTCCCAAGTCGCTCCACACTAGAGGCAGATCCTTTAACCACAACAGATTCAACATAATCAAATCCGCTTATAAAGTGGTTTATCAACGAATCGAGTTCTAAACAAGGCAAATACGGTCTCAAATGCAAGGCATTACAAACAGACTATAGTGGTCTTTAGTACTGTGATGAAGAATGGTTTGAATATCTACCTTTTAAAATGTGAGAGCAAAATATGTGCTACCAGAAGGTAGCATTTTATTTGCATTAACTGCATCTCAGAGAAAGACTGGATTTTATATTGATTTATTAAATTAACTCTTTTAATTCAAAGCATTTGCTATTGTAACATTACCCATTTCCCACATATGATAATTGGTGTTTCCGCCAGCGGTGTCACCACCTAGTAACACCTTCTCATTGTTAAGGGCCTTCGGACTGCCAGATAGGGATCCTCTTCGCCAGAAGGGCCATTGTGTCTGGTCATTAGAAATGACCAGATAAAGAACCAGACGTGCGTGTTTCGTCATTTCAAGAAAATCTATCGTATCTTCAAGGGGAAATAGCGTCAAACCAGCCGGATGTTAAACCTTTTTTCCATTGTGAAAGAACTATAACTAACACTTCATCGGGAAGGGTAAGATTCAGGAATGGACCATAAATGGACCATCTCACAATCGACTGGAGACCATTGTGGAATGCTTGCTGAACAACTTCGGGTGACAGGGAGCTCAAGTGAACCACTTCTGAAATGAGCGGTGGAGATTTGACTGAAATAAAATGTGAATTTTTTTTAAGTAAACGGAGACAACAATAAGAGTTGTTTTTAAGGAGAAGTCAAAGAAGCTTCGTGTGATTCGGGCTTCTGTGTTAAAATCCATCCGATGAAGACCGGTGGATACTTAGAGCTACCCCTGTAGTAGCCGGATGAGCTAACAGCCTGTTAGTTTTTTTTTCTTATTCTAATTTCCTCAAATTGATCAAGAAAATATTCATGATTAACTTTCAACTGTTGAGAAAGAATATAATTACTGTTGAATAGAGGAATTGTCTGTAATGCTATTGTTATTTGATCGGTCAGAATCAAGACTTTACATTATCATTTATAACAATAATGCTTAGTGATAATTATTACCAAATTTCTTATGAATTTTAATTAATAAAAGAAAAAACAGTTTTATGCATCATTATTTTTTATTGATACTACCTTCCCCATATCTGGATCAAATTGTGACAGACACCAAGCGTTAAAATCATGTTGTTGAATATTATTCAAGTATATATCTGCATGATATGCTAAAGTATATGACAAAAGAATGCGTCTTATTACTTATTATATAAAGATAATCATCAAGCGTAAACAAACTAACATAAGATTGTTTATGATTACTTCATTAAACGCGTATCTTATCCAATTAAAAAAACTACAGAATATTATCAGCAATGTTGGGAGATCTTTTGCCGTGTCACTGAAATTTTCATTCAATCTGAAGTCAAAAAAAGTTCAAAGATCTGGTGCCAACACGAAATTGAACTTAACCACCGCCAGATAGTAATCGCCATGACTTGCACATTAAAGCATAAAATCTAATATTTCATGAAAAATAATACGTTTTTTTATGAGATAACTAGAAATACTCTGAAATATCTAAATCATGACCAATTACTTCACAAAATAGCTACGAATATCATGAAATAACTGAACTGTATATTTTAACGGCAATATTGGGTTTGGGAATAAGTTCGTAGCGTTTTTACCTAAGACTTTTACTCAAACAAAAAAACAATAATTACATCAATAAGTTAATTATATATTCGCTGTTGCTGTTTACAACCTCTTCCCACCTCTCGACCAATTTATTGATACCCTTT
The DNA here is from genome assembly GCA_026289955.1 of Argiope argentata. Lineage (NCBI taxonomy): Eukaryota > Metazoa > Arthropoda > Arachnida > Araneae > Araneidae > Argiope > Argiope argentata. Next base: position 139,927 of record JAOUZG010031195.1, read on the forward strand.
CGCCAAAAATCGCCTGATCTGGTGTCAAAGAAATCGTTGAGTTAATTTTTAAGGATCTCTTTGTTATCGAAGGTGACACTCTTCATATGGTTCGATAGGGAGCGGAAAAGATGGTAATCGGTCGGTGCAAGGTTCAAAGGATACGGCGGATGCTGAAGGACCTCCCATTCGAACTCTTGGAGTGCGGCTTTGACGACCTGTGCAACATGGGGCCTGGCGTTATCCTGAAGGAGTATGGTTTGACCATGTCTATCAGGTCTTTTTAGTCAAATAGTCTCATTGACGGGGTATAGCTGGGCAATATAGGGCTCCTTGTTGACTGTAGCATTATTTTCAAGCCTTTCCCAGTGCACCATGCCCTCCCAGTCCCACCAAACACGTACCATGATCTTCTTTGGATGAAGTTTCGGCTTGACTCTTGGCTTTCTCCTGACCACCCACTTCTTTACTTGCTTAATATTGATATACAGGCAGTATTTCTCATCTCCCGTGACGATTCGGTACAAAAAGCGTTATTTGTGACCGCGTGTTGCTCGATGGTCGGCGAGATGCTGAGAAGCAATTTGAAGGCGACTTTTTTATTTTTCAGCTCGTGAGGCACCCAGGCTACCAATTTTTTCGGTAAATCCCATTGAATGAAGGTGATTGAGAATCGTTTTATGATCGCAGTTTATTTTTTCCGCCTATTTACGACTGATTTGGCAACTGTTCTCATTCCAAAAAGATTTGATAAAAGTGTCATCGACGTCAAAGTGGCCATTTTTTAACCTTGTAAACCATTTCCGTGCTGTAGACTTACCTCGGACACCTTCTCCATACACGTCGCCAATGTCCCGGGCTGCTTCGGCAGATTTTTGATCTCGATGAAAAGCAAAGAAGAGCAGATGTTGAAAATGTTGATTTTTGCCTCCTGGGTATTCCATTTCTTATCCTCAAAACTTAAAAAAATTAAATAAAAATTCCATTAACATAATTTTGTGGAGCAGAAAGAGATCTATCCAATAAATACTTACCCTTTGCCAAACAGCAAACAAATCGTTGTAAAATAAAAGAAATACAAAAACGCTATGAACTTATTCCCCAACCCAATATATACAGAGTTTTATATTCCTGTTTAATAATATTTTGTTGATCAATTCTATTTAATTTATATGTTTCATTCTTATTTAATAATAAAGTAAAATTTTGAAAATTGGCAATACAAAAATAGCTTTATAACCAGGAATGTGTTGTGGTTGAACAAGTTGCTAACCAAAAGTGGTGAGCATAGTAAATAAAATGTTAATCTATAAAAATGAATTATAAATCAAAGACACGTACATATGCATTTAAAACTATAAATAGTTTTCCAAAACATTGTTTTATAACTAGTGTTTGTCTCCCATATTCTCAGATAATTTTGAAATTCTTGAAATTGTATAATGTTTTAAGTATGTGAATTCAGAAACTATATGATGTAAAAGTAGATAATTTTTTTCTTACTTATATCTTCAGCAAGTACCCGCAATTAAAATTTCAAATGCAGTGGATGTTTTTATACAAAATATTAAAGTATACAAAATCTTTCTATTACCTTAAGCTTTTTTTGTTATTTATTATTTCTTAGCATTTTTATTTTTTGTATATTGTAAGTTTTCTTATTATCAAAAATTGCGAGCTATTATTATTTATTTCTGAATAAAAGATGTAGGTAAAAATAAAAGGATATTAAATGGCAGTTGTTTTTAACCTAGCTAAATAAAGGTTATAATAATTCTAAAAACAAGGAAAAGTTAGCAACATTATTCTTGAACAAAATTAAACAAAAATATCAAAAAAAAAAATAAAGGTAACATACTAAAAGACTCATTGATGCTTAAAAACAGAATTTCTCTGTATTTTCTTATTTCAAAATCGTTTGCATCTATCTAATGGCTAAATAATTTTTATATAAATATAAATCCCATTGGAAATTTTACTGAAAAAAAAATTGTAGTATTGAAGATAAAAAATTTTGAATTTTAAATTGGTTTAAAAATATTTCTTGATAGACAATTTGCTTACAAGTAACTGCAAAAAAGTTTCAAGATGTTAACTAATTGCACATTTAATTAACCTTTGAAAAATTCTTTGCTTTATATCAACTTCTATTGAGTAACATCTTAGAAATGAAGATGAGAATCATCTGGTACGGAGGTTGATTCTCGTCACCCAGGTACTTACAAATAGGGTAGGTGTCGTCTACCTCCTACAGATGAAGGGCTTTCCACTGGAAGGGTTATACTGTGGCCGGTGATAATCCTTAAGACTCTACTAGAGTTCCTGCCAGAGCTGAAAATAAAGCGATCCGGTAATCGTATAAGTCCGAGTGCTTTAGCGCCTGATTGAAGTAGCAGATAAAGTTTACCTTATATCAAAAAGCAAAATAATTGTAATTATATCAAAAATTATGCAAATTTTGATTGAATCTTCCCTTCTTTTGCTAAAAGAGGTATGGAGAAAATAATCGCAATGATGTTAGTATATATTAACATGAAAATAATCCTGTAAATGCAATAAAAAGAAGTGCAACACACCAGGTAATGAAAAGCAATACTTCATTTTATAAATATTCCAGAAAACGCAGAATACAATTGGCAAAAGCAGAGCCAAAATGTTAAAAAATATGGATATATAAATATAAAAAGTATTTTTCAGCGATATAAACATGCAGCAAAGTACTATGTAAAGATACTGGCATTTCTGATTAAAAACAATTAGAAAATTCTACCTGCCATCAATATTTTAGCAAACGTCTTGCTTTTCCAGAAACTTCATAGAAGTTTTTTATAGTAAATTCATGTCATGGCTGTTGTAAAACTCGAAAGTCTTTGATTTGGTACGCATTCAGGTGCTATTAAAAATAGCTGTAAATCTCTCTTTACAATCACGACAGTAACTTGGTAAAACTTATTCGTAACAAAATTTAAAGAAACTTTGAAATAATATTCTTTGAAATAATATTCTTTTATTCTCAATCCTTCTGTGGAGTTTTATGGAAAATGTAGTTACCTCTTCTTTGCTTGTTCTGTTATACTATACTCAAGAAAAAGGCCAATACTATAGGCTTTCGTAAACTCTAATAAAACGCTTAGAGGTAGGATTTGTTGGCTGAGACTACTATTGATCAAAATCGTTATAAGACCTAAATTCTATTCCTAGCATTAAAAACAATAATCTTGTAGCAAATTTCTAATACTTAAAAATATACTTTTATCTACTCAATGTCAGTTTACATCTCCTTTTATATATGGAACATTTTTGTCTATTAGATTGATTATTCGAAAATTCCTTGACTCTGAGCATTGACTGCTAATTTAAAAGCTGAGACTTCAAAACATCTGCTCCACTTCAAAAACAATGTTAAAAAATATTTTCAGTAATTAAAAGGAAATTTTGCCACTTGAAATGAATCGAATTTTCATTAAAAAAATTGAGTAATTCTAATTTACAACCTATATATTTAATATATGAATCACGTGGAGCCTTATTTTTAACAACAATAAAAACTAATATACGTGCATCCAATTTCGGTAATCACAATGCAAATAATGAAAGTTTTTGAATTTTATAATATTATTGTATAAAGAACAATAATGGTTAAAATGAATATTTTTTTAAAAATCTCAAATAAAGGTAATTAAAAATTTCAAATACAGATTAAACCTTTTGATCAATTTTAAATTGAATCTTTTCATAAATATGTGCATCAAAAGTGATTTTGTAACTGCCCATTCATCAATTAAAAATATTTATAATGTGATTAGATGACCTATTGATTAATCAGTAATTTGTGCAAAAGATTAATTTGCAAGGAGAAAAAATATTTGAACAAATTAAATTCTGCCCTAGAAATTTTTTAAAAAATTATATTTATCTTTTTTTTTAACCAATTGAGATGTCTAAAGGAATTTAATATGTTTTAGTAATTATAATTGGAAATTTCTATATTACAAATGATATACAAATATTGTGTTATTGTTTCGAATATAACTTGCCCTTGACAAGCTCAGTAACTCAATCAGCGATTTTAAGCTGAGTGTGTGTCTCTAGTTTTAGCAGCGCCAACAAGGTCTAAGAGTACGTCTTAACTACTCATGCATCACATTCGCTTTCACACACCCTTTTTATTGGAGGATGGGCCACTTTCACACATCTCACAAATAGAACAGATGAAAAACCCACTACGATCAAACCGGGCCTCGAACCCAGGACGCCCAGCTCACGGAGAAAATGCGCAATTCTTATGCCAAATAATATTGCATAATATGGATTAATATGCCAATAAACACTAAATATATTCTTTTTTGGTTAAAATTGTACTGCAAAAGTGATTTTGAAAATGTCCATTCATCAATTAAAAGTAAATAATTTATAATGTGATTAGAAGATTCATTGATTGATCTGTAATTTGTATAATCCCTGCTAGGAGAAAAAATATTTGAAAATTTCGATTCTGCTCTAGAAATTAATAAAATGATATTTCTCTTTTTGTTACAAATTTAAATTCCAAATTGATTTTTATATGTTTTTTATAATAATAAATGTAAATTATCCTTTTATGAATATTATAAAAATATTGTGCATAGTTTTTTAGTCAAAAATGTACTTCAACAGTAATTTTGGAACTGCTCATTCATCAATTAAAAGTAAATTATTTATAATGTGATTAAAAGGCCCATTGATTGATCTGTAATTTGTATAGCCCATAAAAGGAGAAAAAAGTATGTTAACAATTTAAATTCTAATCTTCTAACCTTAAAATTAAAAATAATTATTTCTCTTTCCAGTAAGAAAGCTGAAATGTCAAAGAAATTTTAATATCCTTTTAGTAATAATAATTGGGAAATAATCATATGAATGTTATGAAAATACTGTGCGTATTTTTTCGTCAAAAATGTACTTTAGCAGTAATTTTGGAACCACCCATTAATCGATTAAAAGTAAATTATTTATAATGTGATTAGATACCCTGTTGATTAATCTTTAATTTGTAGAAACCAAGGAAGGAGAAAAAAATATTTGAACACTTTCAATATATGCCCTAGGAATTATTATTATTATATATATATATATATATATATATATAAATAATATATACAGAAAGGGAGAGATGTCAACGTGATTTTAATATTTATTTTAGTCATAATCATTGAAAATCATTATCCTATGAATGATAAAATAAAATTTTTGTATCATTGTCCTCAAATCAAGGACAATATTTCTTAGTGTAAATGTTAGTTCAGTTACTACATCATATTTTTTCATAAAATTTCGTTTATATCATTGTGGAGCTTGTAATTTTGATATATCGCATTTTTAGGAAAAACTATAATGTCATGCTTCTGTGATTTAATGATGTAAAAAAATTGCTTCGATTCATCCAAATTTTTCTGAATTGCTAAGCAGATTTCATAATAAATAAAAGTGTATAGTGGTAGTATAACAGGTAAGATTTTGGAGCATTTGCTTGAAATCAAATCTATATTCACACCTGAAAGTTGAATCTGTTCAAACACATTCAAAATGAAATTATGGTAAGAATTTCTTCAAAAGATATTTTAGTATATACTTTTTATTGTATTTACTCTTAATTTTTATTATTATTTATGTACGTTTTGTACATAATTTATATAGATACCTTTATTTTTAGGATTATATATTAAGTAATAAAAATTTATAATATATATAAAAAATATTCTAAAACCTCAATGGATTTTAATATGAGTTTCATTCCCAATATTTTCTATTTGCGAGGTAGTACACATTGTTGCACAATCTGTTTGATATTTTGATACATTATATTGCATTATTCAATATTCAACAGTATAAAGTAATTTTGAGAATATCTGTTTACTATCATAGAGCACTGCATGATAGGAAATAAATATTTTATTTTATTATATGCCAGTCATTAGAACTGTAAAAAGCTATAAATTTATCAAGAAGAAAAATCCAAAAACAAAGATTTTTCTAAAATCCTAAAAGTGGTATTTTACAAGAAAATAGTTCTTTGAAAATTACTATAAGAACATCTTATTAAATGATTACTTTAAGAAATTGGGATACATTTAACATTTAAATCAGGTATAAAGTTTATAGTTGCATGGTTGGTCAAAAAATATTCGATGACTTCTTACAGTTTACAAAAATTGAAATCAAATAAAATATAACAAATCTAAGATTGAAGTTGAAATATTTACCTATAATTCTTACTTTTAATTTAATTAAAAGCTATATTCTCTTTTTACAACCAGCTAGTTCGTTAGAAATAAATCTTTTAAATTTTTCAATTAAATATTTATGGACCTTATCTATTATCAGATTCTTCTGCAAAATATTTTTAAGATTCAAATGTGATAGTCCTATTCTCATACCCTTTTAGAAATCTTAAAATTTTTAAGTACACTGTACTGTTTATCTATGTTATTTTCTGTCAACTTCTGCAAGATTTTAGTTTTAATTTGAAATAGAAGAGAAAACTTTTTGGCTGAACCCATATATTTATATTTAAAATATGTCAACAGAAAGGGACATATTTAAAATATAAGGATGTAAGGATAATTTCTTATGCTTAATATTTGTGTCTCCCATATAAATAGTGATTATTTTTAAAAAAACCCTATCCCGATATATGAGACTATAAATATCGTACCGTTCACAGGAACGGAATTTTTTTCGGTTCAAATTATTTTTCCGGTTGAGGAATCAAGTGAAAAATCATAACTAAACTCTAACAATTACTATTGCAGGGATAAAATCTTAACATTTCATTCTGTTCCAGTGAGCGTTATGATAATTATAGTCTCATATTTTGTAATAGTTTTTATCATATAATCACCCTGTATGCTACCCTAAACAGAGACTTGGAAGATAACCCAACATAATTAAATTCATAAGGGAAAATAGATATCTATTCTTGCCTTCATAGTTCTCAACATCAATTCTCATACTCACAAAGACTGAGGGTAAAAACAAGCACCGCTGTTACCTATCATACACTTCAATCAAATAGAGTTTCTGTTCTTTCCTATTAACCAAATTATTTTCTATCTGGTTTTAATAACTGCATCCTTATCTATTATGTCATAAAAAAGGGAACACAGAATATAAGTATATATTTACACATTTTATATTTCAGCATATAATTATCTCAAATTATTTTTCAAAATTGGAAATCTCTGTGGATGGCTCCTCTAACTATCATATCTTACATGCTTGTAAATTCTGTAAATAGATTTGTCTTTCTTTCTACTTTAAATATTTAAATACTTTAAAAAAATTCCCGTAACATGCCCACCAAACCATGCATTGACCAGAATGGTCACAGATACGGAAGTATGAGAATGCCTTCTATTCTTTATATTTGCCTTCAAAAGAAAAATTTTATTATTATCAATATTTATGGGAGTGCAATATTTGGATATTTATATCTATTTCAATAAAACGTTATGGATCCATAAGTCAATAAAAAGTAGCTTAACAATCAATAGTCTAACATCAAGTTAATATACCCAGCTCCTCCCCATATTTATGTAACAATAGGAGTATTTAAAATTAGGATGTACATAAAATACTAAAGATCCTATTTTCAGACAGAATACAAATTGGGAACTGTAGAAACTCTTCTTTGTCAAATACTTTCATCTTCAATATCATGTGATTTGATATAGAAATTATTTAAAGTCTTAAAGCTGGAAAGAATGAGAAATTAAATTATCTTGATTTTAAACGTTTATATTTCCTTTTGTTGCAGGTTCTTTGTTTGTGTTTTCATCTTGGGTTTCGCTTACTTTGAAACAAGCGACAGCTCTTCAAATGAGAAATGCAAATTAAATGTTTACGCCAAAAAGTTCCGTAAGTTTCAAAAAGTGGAAATTTCCTTAAAGAAAACCGCAATTTTATTTCGTCATTTTTAATTCGTTTTCATTTGTCATTTTAAGCATTTTAAGGGATGAAATTTTATGATAATTTATTTTTAGAATGCAGAGAACATACATTTTATAATTTCGAGGTGTAGAAAGATTCTAGACACTTATCTGATTTCTAGATCTTCAAGAATTATATAAAAAGTAGAATGGATGCAGGGCAGTAACAACCAATTTAATTAATAAGGATAAGCCATTACTCAAAATCGAGAGATTCTTATCAAAGAATAATATTAATATGAAAGCATTTTGTAACTCATTCAATACTGAAAGGTCACAAACATCCGTTCAACAAAACTGCAGCGGACGCCCTACCATCTAAATTTCGTTGTGAAATTTTTGACAGCTTCCATTTGTTTAGAACGGTTGAAGGAATAACCGATAAGCATGCTTTGTTCTTCAGGGATGATCTGTTAGATAGGTTTAAAAGACAGGGATTAAGATGACTTTCTCGAATACTCGAAGTATGTTCGAACACACCTTTGCTTAATAACAATAATATATCAAACCCTTAACAGGTTGTCAGAGTGGTTTTTGAAAAAAATAAGGAATTTTTCTGAACTTTGATAAAGAAAGTCAGCATCCAACAATCTAAAGTAATGAACTCGAATAATCTTAGGAATGAAAAGGTTAGAACGTTTTTACCGATGGTTAAAACTGGGGCATAGGTTTTTGGAGTTAAAACGGTCCAACAATCAAGTGATGCCATTCGACAGGTAAAATAAGATCTAAAAAACCACATCATAGTTTTTCAAAAATCAATGTTAAGTGGATTGTTCTTTTTATTTTTATTATAACATAACGAATTCGGTTAAATGACCCAATAATCAATAAAAAATAAAGTATTTTTCATGGAAGGTATCAAATTATTCGAATATGAAAAAAATTCAATCATAACAAGAAAATGCATGGGTACTCCTGGGTTCGAGTCTCGGTTTGGGGATGGTTGTTCTTCTGTGTTCTATCTGTGAGATGCGTAACTGTGCCCCCCCCTGTAAAAAGGGCCTGTGCAAGCGAATGTGGGTGAGTGTGTAGCTAAGTCGTAATCTTGGCCCTAGTTGGCGCTACTTCAAAAAAAAAAGAGAAGCTCCTTTCGGCTTAAATCTACTGCTATATCAGCGGGGAGTTTGTCCATAGGCAAGTACCATAAGTAACAATAACAACATGGGTACAAACCGATAATTCATCTTCTCACATTGTCAATTTTATGTGAGAATATTTTATTAAAAAAAAGATTAGAAAAAGCGCCTTCACTAATCTCGTATTCACCTTATGGTGCAAATTGCCTCATTTTCACGAATTGCCTCAGCGGTGCAAAGGTAACTTCGCAGTTTAAAAACGGTTGAAAAAGTCCTTGTGTCTGTTAGTGTAATGAAAGAAAATTCTCTACAAACCCTCATTCGCTACAAAAAACGATTTTAAGGACAGAACAAAAACATTGACTCAAATGTATTCCTATTTGAGGAAATTATTTTGAAGGACGTATAGTATTTACAGGGTTTCCCTAATTAAACGATCCTACTTTAAAGTTGTATACAGACGAAGCTATTGTTCAGAAATTTATGAAATTCTGTACGGTACTCAATAAAGGAATGGGAATTTGTTTGAACAATTAAAAAATAGTTCAAAATCTCGCCACCAGGGGCAGTTTTTTCAAATGAATTACGTCACGATGGAGCTCTTTCATACATTAGCCGTTGTATAAAAGGCGTTCTCCATAATCAATTTACAAAAGAACGTGTTATTAAGCGTCAGTCATGTCATCGGTGGCCTCCTTGGTCTCCAGACCTAACACCATGTGACTTTTGGGTTTGGGGACATTCAAAACGTCTGGTAAGTCGTGATGGTCCAAAAATATAACCTGATTTTAAAAAAGTAGCATCTCACAGCGTGTTCTTACTATTTCCCAGAACAAACTACGGTCAACTGTAGAATATACTATCTTACAATTCCAGATGGTAGCAGAAAAGGATGGTCGTCATGTTGAACATGTTTCCTAATTAAATTGGTCAAAAATATGCTACCCCTGGTGGTGAAATTTTGAATTACTTTTTTATTTACAAAAACAAATTCCCATCCATTTATTATGACGTAGACAAAATTTCATAACTTTCTGAGCAATAGTTTCACCAGTAGACAAAATTAAAGTAGGGTCGTTTAATTATGGACACCCTGTATATTAAATAATAAAAGGATATTGTTTACCTAATTATTTATAATAATCTTCGATCACAGAAGTTTTAATGGAATGTTAATGAAACTACACAAAGAACTAGGAACTCCTTGGACAAAAGTATAGCATTGCAATTCAATCAATAAGATACTAGCCGTTAAACTGCAAAATATGGAAAGTCAGGTTAATGGTAGTCATGGTATTCATTTTCGTTACTAGTTATGATATCACAATATTTCATAAGATACCCATGGGATTTTCTAAAAAATTGTTATATATCAGTAATTTTATTCAGGTTATTAAAAATTTTGGAGTTAGAAATGTAAAATCATTTAACATTCTATACAGTCATGCATAGCAGAAAAAAAACATTATGCCAAAGAAATTATTAATTTTGTAATGTAAATTTTAAATTAACTGTCGCTCTGTAGAAGTTATTACAAAGTTCAGATACCAGTTGTTGTTTTTGAAAAGGTGATTCTGCTTCTAACTCTGATTCCGGCTCTGGATCGGATGAAGATTCATCAGACTCTCAAGACTGCAGCATCCATGAAAGGTAAACATTTTTTTTCCTTCAAAATTTTCATTTTTTTTAGTGAAGATGATGCATCACTTAACAACTAAAAAGGGTGAAACTAATATCCCAATGCGTGTTTTAGTTTACTTTATTTAAATGTGTGTTCTCCCAAGTAATTAACACCAAGACTATTTTGACCAGGAGGATGAAGACAACTCTTGTAACTACACTTTCATTTCAAACCTTCTGTACAACAACAACACTTAAATTGGCACTGCCTTTAAAATCTTCTGAAAAGCACCAATACTTGTGCATTGTAAGATACTCCATTACCAGTGAACGAAGCAGTATCAACAGGATTTTTTGTGATATTCTAATAGTATATTTTTACCCAGCTATGCAGACAAGTCTTTTTTTCAGACTTAAACAGTCACTTTAAAGAAATATGTCCCCTCCCCTTTTTCTATAGGCACCCTAAGTCGAAACAACCTAAAGTTACCATCCTCTACCAGTACAAAAGTTGGCAACCCTCACAAGCGTCAGGTGGTGCATTACCACAACATCTCACCAACACTTGTCTTATAAACCCCAGTCCAAGACTCTATACTAATATTCCAACTATCTTCCCTGTCATTATCTAACATTTACAGCTTTTACCCAAAGGTTACGATGGATGTTATCTGGCTTATGAAGCTAGCACCACCAGTAAATCGGTGAAGAGACGAAAGTGTTGAGGCAATAGTAGGAATGAGTTCACAAAAGTGTATGTAAGTTGATTCGTCAAGTGAATTTGATTATTTGTTTTTGGTCGCTGCGTCAAGTGAGTCTGATGACTTGTCTTGGTTGCTTCGTCAAGTGTGTCTGACGACTTTTGCTGAGTGTAGATGGCTCCACAAAAGCTGCATAAAGTTGCATTGTCAAGGTCACTGATGTAGTAATTGAAGGTCATGGATTGGACCCATTACACTAGTGTTTATAGCTGAGTAACATAACCAATAGACAAAAATGATATGGAAAAAGTGGGAATGAGTTGACAAAGGTGTATGTAAATTGTTTCGTCAAGTGAGTCTGATGACTTGTTTTTGGTCGCTGCTTCAAGTGAGTCTGACGACTTGCCTTGGTTGCTGCGTAAAGTGTGTCTGGCGACTTTTGCTGGGGGTAGATGGCTCCACAAAAGCTGCATGAAGTTGTGTAGTCAAGGTCACCGATGTAGCGATTGAAGGTCAAGGATTGGACCCGTTACGCTAGCGTTTGTAGCCGAGTAACATAACTATTAGACAAAAGTGATATGGAAAAAGTGGGAATGAGTTGACAAAAGTGTATGCGAGTTTATTCGTCAAGTCAGTCTGATTACTTGCTTCTGGTCGCTACTTCAAATGAGTCTGATGACTTGTCTTGGTTGCTGTGTCAAGTGTGTCTGACGACTTTTGTTGCGGGTAGATGGCTCCATGAAAGCTGCATAAAGTTGCGTTGTCAAGGTCACCAATGTTGAAGATTGAATTTGAAGGATTGGACCCTTACGCTAGTGTTTGTAGCCGAGTAACTTAGCCTTTAGACAAAAGTGATCTGTTATGTTATCTGACTTATGAAGCTAACGTCACATGGTTTACTAATATCTAGGAACTGAATTTCTTAAACCTAAATTATGCATAATGATTCATGATTATATTTTCTTTATTTCAATCATGTTTAAAATGTATATACTTCTCAAGGATGGAAACAGACGGATCAAAGTACCCCGGAAATAATCCCAACGGCTTCATCGACTGCTCACCAAGTCAACCTACGAAATGTGATCCCAATTACCCCTACAGGATACTGAATGGGACTTGTAATAATTTACGCTATCCGTTGTGGGGCTCAGCAAACACTTGTTTCAGAAGATTTATACCTGCCTTTTACTCAGGTAATATAAAGTAATTCGCTTTTTGTTTGCATCCTTTTGTAATAATTGGAAATCAATAAGCGAGCTTATCTTTAGCACTTCTATTGCAGTTTTGGTACTTATTAATTAACGGTGAAAGTGCCAAAACCAGCCAAATGTAGCACCAAAACCAAATTAGCATTGTAACCCTATTAGCGAGCTTGAAAAAATAATTCACATTTTGTTTGGTTGTTTCCGTGAATGAAATTTTCGCCTACAAAGTATCAATACGTCACCGTTAATTAATTAGTTCCAAAAGTTTTTTTATTACCATATGATATAATAATGGCGCAAATATTAGAGCTGTCAAACTATATCATACTGATAATTTTCTGTACGATCGTAGTTTAACTCCCTGCTTGGCGCACTTTTCAAAAATCTCTAACGAGCATGTTTTTATGAGGAGTCCTCCGGCATAAACGAAAGATAGAAAGGGTTGTTAGAATAAAGAAAAAAGGAGTTGCCAACTTTAGCGCATTATCGCCAACTTGGCAAAAATAGAGGTTAAACTGCAATTCACAATATTTTTCTAATTTCTATTACACAGCTTTCTTTTAATTCTATAAACTATTCATGAATTCAGCTTAACTTTTCATTGATTCATACTTGCAATATTTAATAATGAGCATAGCAACTAAAACTATGAAAAGAAATATTTGGTAAAGCTTAATTAATTTCGAATTTTGACTTAGGTCATGGACTTCGTTTTCGAAACACTAATTAGACTTCCTACTACATACAAAGAAATTACATTATTAGGAGCTATGTTGAAAGACAATTTAATACATTGTCCTTTACGTGGAGAAGACAAAAATATTTAAACAGTATTACAAATGAGATATAATTCATATATGAAACGATTAATATTTGATTTTCTTATATATTATTTTGAAAGTTGGCTTTGTATCTTATGAAAGTATTAAATGCATTTTATAAATATTAATTAAAACATTTATTCTCATGTGAAAACATATGTTGTTTTAGTTAGGGACTTTTGAATAATTGAAGGCAATGAATAGTTGAAGCACGAAATTTCGTAAGCAATGCATAAAGCATAAATATTTACAACTTTTTTTAATAGCATATATTTTTTACCTTCTTTTACCAGTATTGAATTATTATTATGTATTCCTCTTTGAAAACATAAGCGTTTTTAAATAGTTGACCTGCTTTTAACAGTAATGCCTTTTCGAAATGGTTTAAACTACTTAATAACTTAAATTAATTAAGACAAATATTAACTTTAAAAAATAATAATTTTCTCACATGATAACTTGAAATTTTCGACCGTAGATTTTCTTTTCTTTTTATTCTATGATTTATTTATTTATTTTTATTATTGCATTTATAAATGTTTGTTAAAATTTAAAAAATAATAATATTGATAATAAATTTAAAAAATTCAAATTAAAAAATATTTTGAAAGAATTTTTTTAATGAGATAAAGTTTCCAGGTTTAAAGAATATAATCTTTTTTCAAAAATGCTGAAATTAATTTCATAGCGCCAAGTTTTAGTCCATCTAGAATAATTTCTTTATATAGTTTGCATACAGGACCATTTAATTCTATGAATTGTACGAAATACACTTTTTAAATATTTACCAAAGCATTTAATTTCATTTAAGAATAATTATCAAAATTAGAAAAATCATATTGATAAAAAATTTATTAGTTAATCTTAATTTTAAAAACTATTCTCAAGAAATTTTTTAATGAGATAAGTTATAGAGGTTTAATGATTAGGTAACGATAAAAAAGAGATTTATCGATGCTTAGTAAACTTCATAAACGAAAAATTAAAAATTAATGATAACATTTATATAGATACTTAATTATTTTTATCAATAATTTAGCAACTATTTAAATGGTATTATTAATTTTTAATTTTTCATTCATTAAGTTTGTTAATAATTATTAATAAATTGTTTTTATTAATAATTAAGTATAGATTAATAAGTAACTATTATTATTAAGTATAAATTAATAAGTAACAATTATCATTAAGTATACATTAATAAGTAACAATTATCATTAAGTATAAATTAATAAGTAACAATAATTATTATGTATACATTAATAAGTAAAAATAACTATTAAATATAAAATAATAAGTAACAATAATCATTAAGTTTACATTAATAACAATAATCAAGTGTAAATTAATAAGTAACAATAATAATTAAGTATACATTAATAAGTAACAATAATAATTAAGTATAAATTAATAACAATAATCATTAAGTATATATTAATAAGAAACAATAATCATTAAGTGTAAATTAATAAGTAACAGTAATAATTAAGCATTCATTAATAAATAACAATAATAATTAAGTATACATTAATAAGTAACAATAACCATTATGTATACATTAATAAGTAACAGTAATCATTAATTATAAAGTAATAAGTAACAATAATTATGAAGCATACATTAATAAGTATCAATAATAATTAAGAATACATTAATTAATAATTAGAATAATTAAAACTAATTTCATAGCTCCAGTTTTAATCATTCTAAACTAATTTTTTTATATAGAATTTGTATAAATCCTTGCATGATTGAAAATGTTCCTTTTAGGTTTTGGTAGTTCCCGAAGATCTGTCACAGGTGCCCCCTTACCACAGCCCAGAGAGCTGACCCTTACCATTTTCCAGGACCGCCATCGTCCAACCGAAGATGTGTCTTTCATGTTCACGATATACGGACAAACTGTGGCTCACGATATCTCCTTGTCCGATTTCGAATCTCGCAAGTACTTTTTTACTTTATCAAATGGACCAAATCTTTAAAACTGCATTTGAATTTGAGTTCGGCTTCAAAAGTAAATTCTTTCTACTTATAATGTGTCTTTAGAAAATGAGAATTCCTATAAAATAGTATACAAATTTGAAACAGCTTTAGCGTGAACCAACAGGAGTGGCCTCCTTAATACATAACGGGTACTTACGTATTAGATCGTCTTCGCCAATGGTTCAGTAACTCATTGGCAACGGATTTAAATTTGGCGATAAAGATCAACGGATTACACTATTGCCGGATTGCCATAATTGGCGGTTTAGCAGCTCTTTGGCGACGAATTTAACTGTGGCGATAAAGTTAGATGGTCTAATACGTAATTACCCTTAAAGATACCCTCCCTTTCCCTTTCACAGTAGAGGACCTTGCTTAAGATCATTAAAAATTAAAAAAAAAATTAAGATTTTGTTCCATAGCTCAATTTTTATACTTCGTAATATTGTAAAGCAAATCAGTTAAGAACATTCAAAAACTATTCTTTACCAATACAAAGAAACCTTTAATAAATATATATAAACCTTTAGAAAGTGAGATTTCGTATAAAATAGTAATATAAATTTGAAGCAGCTTTATCGTGAACCAACAGGAGTGGTCTCCTTGATACATTAAGGTATCCTCCCTTCCAGCTATGCAATTGGGGACCTTGGTTAAAACCATTAATGATAAAAATATTTAGAATTTTGTTCCATAATTGAATTTTTATACTTCATAATGTTATAAAGAATATCAGATAAAGACATTCGAAACCTTTTCTTTAATATTACAAAGAAACCTATAATATGATGTTAGGATGTAGGATTTCCTATAAAATGGCAAACAAATTTTAAACCGCTTTAGAGTGAACAAACAGGAGTGGACTCCCTGATACATTAAGGTATCCTCCCTTCCCACTTTACAATTGTTGACCTTTTTCAAGACATTTAATGATAAAAATGTTTAAAATTTTGTCCTACAATTGAATTTTTATACTTCGTAATGTTATAAAGAATATCAGATAAAGACATTCGAAACCTTTTCTTTAATATTACAAATAAACCTATAATATGACTTTAGATGTAGGATTTTTTCTATAAAATGGCAAAGAAATTTGAAACAGCTTTAGCATAAACCAACAGGAATGGGGTCCCTGATATTTTACCATCCTTATACATTAAGATACAGTCCCATCCCATTTTGTAATTGTTGACCTTGTTCACTAATACTCATGATAAAAATGTTTAACATTTTGCCCTACAATTGAACTTTTAAACTTCGTAATATTGTAAAGAAAATCAGATAAGGACATTCGAAAAACTA
>JAOUZG010031205.1:0-10748 GCA_026289955.1 Argiope argentata
GAGTTCTTTTATGGACAACCTGTATATTTATTATAAATCCTATAAAGGTAATTCTTTCTTTTATATACTGTGGATCGATACACATCCAAATGGTATTAAATTTCTTCCCATGTCCTGGCTAGCAAGTCTGGAGTGATGTTTGCCACACAACATTATCCTTTTCCTGAGATTCTTTACATCTTGAATTTTCTTATCATAACAATATTTCCAGATGAAAAAATTTAATCGGGTCAGATCAGGCCTCCTTGGAAGCCAAGGAATAGGCTATGTTTTTCCAATTTAATTGTTGCTGAATCGAGTATCCAACGCTTCCCGTACACGTAAACTGAAGTAAGGTGGTGCTCCATCTTCTTGAAAGTAGACCAGATACTTCTGCATCTCAATATCAACAAAAGGGAGAAATTCCTCTAACATTTAACAGCAGACATTATCATTATGAAATATTCCACAAAAAGGAAGGGACCTCCAACTTGATTATTCATGAGACTGCACCAAACATTCAATTTCGGTGAATCACTTTGATGTTCCATGAACTCATGAGTGAGCTATGAGCCTCAAATTTGGTACTTTTTCGTTAACCGGGCGGCAGTGAAAAATTGTCAAAGAAATTTGGTTTAATTCTACATTATATGGCGATTTTTCGCTGCCGCCCGGATAATAGAAAATTATTCCAAATTCTACAATTGTGTTGGTTCACTTTACCGCTTACATGAAAGGTGGCCTCACTAGTAATAATCACATTTTTTTAAAAAAATTATTATTAGCATCTATTTTTTCTAACCAGTAAAAGCGCAAATCTCAGTCTCTTGTTTTGATCTGTTGATTTGATTTCGTGTACAAGGCGTACCTTGTTCGATGATAGACGGAACTTTTTGTTAACCACCTCATGGCAATTATTTTGGGTGTGTCCAACTGAAGACTGCTTCGCCACAACGAATTCTTCGGACTTCGTGGATATGAACTATGGATTTTACAGACAATCTCCTCGGACGCTCTTGATCTACCAAACGACTTTGGTTTTAACGTATTTCCCGTTTCTTTAAACACAAGTGGCCATTAACGAATTGGTTTGTCCAAAGGCGCATTACAATCGTACTCAAGCTGAAAGATTCGCTGTACAGTGATAACAAAATTTTGTTATCACTGTACAGTTATCTGACAGTGATAACAGTGAATTTTGTTATCACTGTTATCACTGTCAGATAACATACTGAACATTTTGCTGTGACGTTAACATCGCACTACACCAAGTAATGAGCCTTCTGTTACGTTATTTTAAGGTTATGACATATGACGCTACCTAATGTTAAAAAATCAAACCGCAAATGGTGTGAATAAATTTTAAAAAGTTATTGATTTTTTTTAATTAACTGATCTGACCAAACTTATATCGTTAACTCTATATGATTTTTTAAAACCCTGGAGTTCTTTTACGGATACCATGTGTATTATGTAAATTTTATCTTGCTATGCTTTGAAAAATTTAGAATACAAAAAACATCATTAATATCGTATATCATTGGAAATGTTGTACTAATTGGAATCTGTTCAATTTTTGGCGTTTCAATTTCAAACCTTTGGTGAATATAGACGCATATATTTTGGATCACAGAAATGCACACGTTTAACAAGTGTGGATGATTCCATCGACCCTTTACACTCTTTAATAAATATGTTATCCAACACTTTTTCTGTCTACAAGGAACTGTAGGTTTTGCCGAAGGCCGCGAACACCATATACGCTCAAAATTTTATTTTTTTAGGATCCAGCAAAAGATTTTTTGTTGTATTTTGAAGCATAATGAAAAAACAAATATAAATTCAAGACAAGAATTATATTTTCTTAATCGTTGTAATTTTTTAAGTTAAAACGGTTATATATATATGCGAGTATGTAGATAAACAAATAAGCAATATGCTGAAATATTTAGTTTAGAATCTACGAATTAAGAGCTAAAATGTTACAAATATTGCCTTCTGGACTTTTAAGCTCTATGATTGGCTTGCACTAAAACAAATAGACAAATTTCCAGTGTATGGAGTTCATTCAAAATCTCATAGAAATCTGCAAATTTAGTGTTAGGATTCCAGATTAAATTTCAACCGATAGCTAAAAGTTTTTTTGAATTATTCTGATTAGAGACAAAATGATATAATCCCAAAATGTGTTTTTAGGACTTGGAGACGTTTGGAAGTGGAGATTCAGACATTCCCTCAAATTTGTCATTCTGGTTTCTTTTTGCAAACTTCATATACGAAAAAGTAAAAACAAGAAGGGAAAATAAATTCAAAAGAAAGTTGGAAAATTATTTTTTAAACTATTGGCAACCCATATTAAGTAGAACGTTAAATGTCTAAAGTCGTGAAAAAAAAGAAAGAAAAAGAACTGACTTCATTCTTTCTTGTCTTTTCAGTGATCACCCAATTGAACTCCCAAAAACTGAAGTTTCAGATTTCCTTAAAATGCTTCTTTATTCAAAAAAAAAATAACTTAGATGAAAGAAATACTACAAAAAAATTCTTAAATGGAGTCTTCTGATTTACAGAATAAGAATTATAAGAAAACGTAATCACTAATAGGTAATTATATGGGTATTCAGATGTTTATATCCCAACAATGAGAAGTAATAACAATTTGCAGATAAATATCAAAGGATGCCTTATTGGTTGGATGTATTTAAGCTAATGTGGTTGAAGCTCATTATTTCAAAGAAAGTCATCTAGCCCACGCCTACACACTCGAATTGGATTGGATAAATATCTCGGGATAAAAAAACTCGAAGAACAGCCCATCAATGATAATGAAAACAGCCTATCCCTAGAGCCTATTATCGTTATTGGAGAACTGCATCAAATGTAAAAAAGAATAACTAGCAATGTAACCCACCAATTTGCCCAAAAGATTAGGATTTTGAATGATCATTCTTACTCTGTAATATATAAAGAAAAATTGAATTATAGTATGCCACTTTCTGAGGTTAATGCGCGATCAGCAAAGATTAGTAAACCTTAATTTTTAGTTATAGATCAAGTTGCTCTGTACCCACGAGAAGTTACAGACGAGAAGAAAGACGCGGTTGACTCTTTAAAGCACATTCCACCATTGAAAACTGATATTTTCCTTTCCCTTTGAATGACTGTTGAATATGAAAAGCCATCACCTGGCGATTTTGTTCCGCTGGAAATCGTGAATTCTGAAACAGAAGGAAACAATAAAGAAATATTTATTCAGTCTTAATTTTGGTTAATTCATGTTAACAAGTTATTAAAAATAATTTTTTTGAAGTTTAAATTACCTTTATCCCCATTTTATTGACATGTTAATATAAGTCATGCACATTGGTGAAAATAGTCTTCAATAATAGTAAATCTGTAATAACTGCATACACTCCTTTCAAATCAAACCCTTATATTAAATTTGAATTCAATGACGCTTCTAAGTCATATCGTAAATTTTTATTCCCAAATCTGTTACAATACATTTTGCTTTAATTTCTGGAGAACAAAAGTAACGGAGTTTACACCATTTTAACCTTAACCATTCCAGTTACTTGAATAATATTTGATGCAAAATACTTACCTTGAGGTCTGTTGGTAGAATTAACTTTTATTTTGGAAAATAATACTAATTAAAGCAATCGTGTGAACATACATATTTAACCAGGTTTTTTTTTATTATCATACTAAATTAACCTGCATGTTTCTGAAATCGACCATTAAAAGTCCTTTGGCCATTTAAAACTAGAATGATCATTTCAACCTTGTTTTGTTTCCTATTAGCACCCAAATTGCAGTGTGCTCCTGTCAAATGTGGTCCCCTCTGTCACGTGGCGTACGAGGCAAACGGATGTCCTTCTTGCCTCTGCGACCCCCTCTGCACCCCACCCGTCTGCAAGGAGGGCTGTCGCCTCGATCACGATCCAACCCTTGGCCCATGCCCGACATGCGTGTGTAACGGAACAACCAGTAAGGCCTTTTTAATAATATGTGGTTTCTTTTTCTCTATAGATAAATTGGTTCGACCTGGAGGACAGAAACACAATCAGCTAAATTCTGAACCGTCGAATGGTATAATCATCTTTTCAGATGGTTCAAAAATAAATAAATATGCAGGGAAATACCTGGGGTTTTCAAAACATTCATATCAGGACACATTGGATGGTACATTTTAGCAACAAGAATTCTGTCTTCCAGGCCGAACGCTTTGCATTGCAACATTTATTTGAATAAGAAAATTACCTGACAAAAGCAGCTGCAAGACTTCTTAAATAGTAGAAGAATCGACCGGAAATTTTCTCCAAGGTATAAAACTATTTACTTCCGTTGAATATGCCCACACTTATTATCCAGAAGATGCAACTACTCAAGCCACTACTCAAAATGAAACTACTAAGCACGCTGTCATAGTATCCAATACCCGGTCCTAAGCAATTACTTTCAGAGAGAAGTTATGTAACTTTTCATCTATGGGATAGAGAGAAAAAAGAAATGGGACACAGAATGTAAGAAGAACAACTACCAGAAGTTTGCTGGAATCAACTTAAAAATAGCGTTGGGAGATCATGCTTGTCATAAACAATTGTCTTTTTCTAGTTTAGTCTGCTTATCACGAGAAAAATAAATATATACGAATTTGCTGAATTTGTAAATTTTGTTTTTTATCATCAAGCATAACTTCCTACTTCCAAGTTTCCTTACCACCTTTTATCATTTGTGAAAATCATCTCTGGAAATTAAAGTTGATCGATGGGAGGAAAAATTTGCAAAAATTGCTCCGAATATTCATTTGCTCTTGTGATTACTTCTGTTCAAACACGGTGACCTCAATATCTAACTGAAAGGGAGCTTCATCGAAAGAGAATGCTGGAATGCAAATCCTACTGAATAACCACAGTTAGACTTCAAAGGGAGTATTTCTGTGGAAAAAAAACTACTTATTATTATTATAAGATATTTACTTAAAACATTTTTCCTGGCTTACCTAGACTTCTTAATTTCTTCTTATTTCAATTTTGCAAAACGGTTTCATTTAAAATAATATTTAATGTATGCGATTAGGCTTTTTTTTAAAATTTCTATACTGTTTAGTGAATTTGTTTGCTGTTTCTTTATTTTTTTCATTTGATATATTCCATCCATTGTTTTGTAACTACAGTTTTAAGCAAAGTTCCAATGTAGTTATGCGACTTTTTTTCTTTTGGAGATTTTTTTCTCTAATACTTTCTCATATGGTTAAAATTTATCTTTCCTTCTTACATATGCGCATCTTCATTAACAATGATTCATTATTCTAGTAATAGGGGCATACAGCTAAAGTACAAGGTGGTCAAAATTAAGACACCCCTACTATTATCTCTCTACACAGCGAACTACTCAATGTAAAGGCTTCAAAATTGCTTAACATACTGTTCAAGAACGGGGAAACGGATAATGCAAAAAAAAATATTAATCCCAGAAATACTCATAGATGTATAACAAAAAATATGCTGAAAACCCTCAAATGCACATTTGTAACACTAGGGATGCAAGGGAAACTGATTAATATAGTTCTCTTCTTCAAGATGCAAAATCTACATTCTGTGGACAGCTTGTTCAATTGTTGATAATAACTGGTCCACTGAGATGCTTCTCACAAGCAGAGTGATACTGCCTTTGAAATGTGCCAAGGTTACCAGCCGTCCTCGACAACAAGATATTTTAAGTATCCCCAAACCCCAAAATCACAGAGGATTAAAATGTATAGAATAAAATGGTTAGTTTGCAGAAATGCAAGTCTAATTACTCTATCATTAGTAAATTGTTGCCGAAGAAACTGCTGTACACATAGTCCTATGTGTGTAAGCGCTTCATCTTGCCTGAAGTTTATTGACTCAAGACATGAGCGCTGTTTCATTTGGGCTACAGCAAAATTTGCAAGCAAATTTTGCTTCTTCCGGGTCCCTTGCGTAAATTATCGAGTCTACGAAACTCACGAATTGCGACCACAGCATTTCCTTTGTTTTCATAAAACAACATCATAAGCAAAGTTCAAAGCCATCGCTGGTAAGAATGGCACTTTACCAGCTTTATCCCTTTTATGCCTAGAATAGTAGCAGCAAACCAAGCTAGTACTTACAGTGTGAAATAGCAGTTGCAATAACACTTTCAATTTCTTCATATATTTTTTTTATTTCAGCAAAACAAACTAGAAAAGAGAAATTCCAAGCCGCATGTGTGTGCTTTTTGTGATTGTACAATTTTAGTACGGTTTCTGTTGTATAGCGCCATCTATTGGTGTTACTAGATTGATGTTTCTGCTTACAGTGCGAAATTATTGTTATAATGACAGTTTCAGTTTTGAGAATGACACTTTTTTATCTTCTTTTTTTACATATCAGCAATAGGAATTAGAAATGAAAGATTGTTTTAATACGTGTTATTTTTATTATTATTTGCGCCTCTAGTATATTTTCTGTTGCACAATGCCATCTATCAGAGTTTCTGGAACTAATTTTTTTTCTTGTAATCCATCTTCCCATGTCGTGAAAAGTATGTTTAACAATTTTGGAGTCTTTACACAGGGTAGTTTGCTGTACAGTTCAGAGTAGGGGTGTTTTAATTCTGATCAAATTGTATATCAATCTTAGGCACAAGAAAACTTCATTTTTATAAGTTAGAATTACTAATTAGATTGGATTTTTCGGATTTTATTGGCAAAAGAGCCATGGTGTTGACTACTCTGCGCCAAAAGTTAGAATTACTAATTTTATATATTATGTTTATATTTAAAACATAAACATAAAATAAACGAAAGATAATTCTTTCGTCCAGTCTTTTATGAATCGGCTTTATGTTTATGCAATAGATCTGCTTTCAGTTGGTATTAATAGTTGAAATGTTTCGTTGTGAAAAGAATGTGGGCAAAAAAGCCCTGTTTCGATACTGTTTGAAGTGAAGGCATATTTCAATTGATATCTTTTAATAATCCCTTGTCTAGAAATGACACAAAATAATTAAATTTTTATTTTTCATAGATTTACCTTCATTTATCATGTGGAATTGCAGCAACTGGAAGATACTGAGATGGTTAGAAATCTGATGTCCAAAATTTCACTGTATGCTTTTTTTTAGGTAAATGCCCTCGAATTCAATGCGGTGCAAATTGCCAGCAGACGACAGGTGCCGACGGATGCCCGACTTGTTCCTGTGGACCTCTCTGCTCCACACCAAAGTGTGATATAGGGTGTCACTTGGAGTACGACCGCGCTGCTGGACCGTGTCCTTCTTGCGTCTGTCTCGACCAAGTCATTGCAGGTAAAAAATGAACAAAATCTCAAAATTTGCCTTTAAATCTTTGATTTAGTTTCTTTTAAAGTGCCTCAAAAATTATGGTTAACGTTATTGTACCCACATCAGAGATGTCTAAAAGGGGCCAAAATCACTAAAATGCCATCCAGGGTTTCGTCATAAGCGCTTTAAAAGATAAAATAAAAGCACTGATATTTCAACTTATCAAATACCCAAAAAATTAGTGCCTCGGAAATGAATCTTATACCTCATACTCATCGCTAAAGCGTTGACCTTATCCGTTATGTAATACTTGAAACTATCGCAAAAAATATTTAGAAATAAAAAAAAGTATTTATCACATGTGTTTAAAATAAAATATGCAAATGAATGAAACAAAATCAACTTATTTGAGTGAAGCTATTTAAATTTTCAAAAACATTTCTAATGCCTTTGAATAATATCCTTTTAACGCAGAGTTTTTATACAAAACTGTTAATATTAAATTTAAAATAGCAGTTTTATAGAAATATGGTCCATTGAATTCTATAATATTCTAATTATAAGGAATATTTTGATCATTAATGTATCAACTATTAAGATATTTGCATATCTTTGTGTACTGCTTAAAATGAAACAATTTTATTTTAATCATACGTTACATAGCGGTATCAATTTTCGTTTGTAAATTTTTTCATTTTAAAGGGAATTATTTAATTCCTAATAAAATTATGCATTTATTACATTTTTTAAACTTGAAATCGATAAGATTGTTTTTAAATTCTAATTTGATAATTGTGAGAATATTAATTATTTAATACGAATATGTTTAAAGTTGCTTTTTTTAAAACAATTATCTTGCTTCTGTACTTTGTATTTACTGATATATAGCTCATTGTTTACATTAATGAAACTAATATTAAAGAATAATAAAAATAGGCAAGCATACTAAAAATAATGAGAATGTGGCGTCAGATCAATTGCATTCACACACGGGAATTGAAAAAGCTGTTAACTATTCATCACTTACTTTTTATTATCAAATTTTTCATCAATTTATTTATGGTTTTATACTTCTTCTGACAGAGAATTTAGATTCAAATCTCTCTTGTTTTTTAACTTTAAAGCCATCTCAATTAAACACTCATAAATATAAAATTATGTCCACTGTTATTTAAAATTTCATACAATTGATTTTATTGATAGCTTATTTCTCTACATACTGATTTTAGCCACAGATGGGACGTATACGTTCTGTTATATGTCAGAAATTTCAAAGTTGACTGAATTTTAAACGGTTTTGCGAAATTTTATGCATTTTATTAAATTATTGAATTTTTGGAAATTTATCCTATCGTATTTTATGAAAATTCACTAAATCGTCAATATACATCAAAATTCCCTAATTAAATCTTTTGGGAGGGCAGTTTTAAAATTTATCTTTCTTCCTGAAGTGAAATGATTAATTTCATGATTTCGTTTCAGATCCCTTTGGCATCCAGTGTTCCATGCCTAAATGTGACGAGGATTGTACTATTGATTACAACGCAAAACCCTGCCCTAGTTGCACATGCGGAGGTAAATAAGTTTATGGCTTATCTGCAAATTTGACTTCACTTTTTTGAAAAAAAAAATGTTTCGGCTCATTAACTTTATCTCGTTTCTTCTTATATTTTTAATAACATGTGATATAATATAGAATGTTCAATAATTATATACGTTTTTCTCACAACTATTCTATGAAAATTAATTCCGTATTGAACACATAAGCTCTAAAATACAGTACTTATTTTTTTCAGGTGAAACTTGCCAAACGTGGTTACACATAAAATTTCAATTGAAACTATGCAAAAAAGCAAATAAAATTCAATTTCTTGCGACTATACTAGGTATCCGATGTTTGGGGAGCATTTTAACGGTTACCAGAGGTTTCTCGATATTGTACCAGTCTTTAATCTAGCCAGCGAGAACGACAACCGGAGGGTCAATAGCAGGCATCAAAATATCACAAATAAAACTAATGGACATATATATATATTGAATCTTAATGATTATTGAAAATAATCTAAATGATAGTTACTGCCTAAACATTGCTGTTAAGGATGTTCAAAGGGAAGGCGAATTTCCTGAAGTGTATCAGTTGACCAGTCTCTTTTATGACCTGCTTTTAATATATCGATTATAAATGGTACACTCAGAGTGAAGTTGCCGAGAAATGAGAGTTACGGTGAATGAAGAGGAAAAATTTAATACATCCTCTTGCTCATATATTTTCATGAGAAGAATTCCCTTAAAATAGGTATCCAATTAACTCTCATTTTATTGAATTCATATTATTTTAACCTTGACTGCAATAACTATATTTATTAATATGAATTACGGAACTTTGGTGTTCTTATTCATCATTTTTGTTATAGTTATTCAATATGCACCTACGTTTTGGGGACACACTACTCATACGTGCTTTCTGATAAATATATAGGTTACAATAAATTTGATAATCCGATGATTACGTATAATTAATGGTGATTATTTATAATCGCCATTTAACTTATAAGTAATTATGTATCATTACTTGCAATTATACATAATCACAGTTAATTATCTTTACCTAACATATACTTTTAAGAAAAGAATCATCATCTCGCGAAGAATGAGTTACTTTTTCCCTGATATTTTAAGTACAAAAGCGATTAAGATTTCTCTGGACGGAATGTTTTAGAGGTTACAACATTCAAATTACATATTTGTGACAAATTTCATACATAACAAGTAGCATTATAACCCACACAATTAAAGTAATAAGTAAATCGGAGCGTATTGAGTAATGTTTCCAATCCTACTTACAGCGTAACGGTCCTAGAAATATATTTTTATCTCTTCATCGATATTATGGAGGCCAAATTATTTTGATAATATTGTAATTTGCTAGGTGATTGTTAACGATTTGTGTTGCTGGTTTACTAGAGATATAATTCACCAATGAAACATATTTTAGAAATGCTGTATCTTTTTTAGTTTCAACTGGTATCCAGTGTTCTCCTCCGAAGTGTGATGAGGGTTGCCAGATTGATTACTCAACGAAACCGTGCCCTGCCTGCGTCTGCACTGAAGTTAAAACAGGTAAGTAGTTTGAATGTCTTTCGCCGATTCGTTGAGAGCAATGGCAATATTATTTCTAGTTCATAGAAAATTGAAAATCTTAAGATAATCTCTAAATACAAATGCATTAGGCCATTTTGCACTGTATGAATAAAATATGAGAGAAAAAGATGGTATGATCAATTATTCAAAAACATCTTCATTGAAATCATCCAAAAAAATTTGTCCCAGAAAAAAGTCATCGTGTTTTCTACGATTAAAAGAGGGAAAATGCTTTATCTTGAGGATAAGAAGCTCTGGTATGGTGATCGATTCTCGCTTCCCACACATGTGCATTCAACTGTACTCAAGTTAGCTCCACATCCATAATAGAAATTATC
>JAOUZG010031207.1:0-13211 GCA_026289955.1 Argiope argentata
ATTTGCCATTCGATTTGTTTATATTTATAGTCATTTGAAGATTTAGTCTGTAGCAGATATTTTGAACAATGCAGAAATTTTTGTTTGCTGAATTCGTTATTATTTGATAGAAGAGATTTAGGGAGACTTTGAACAATGCGATACAATTTCTTTTGAATATTTTCAAATTGGAAAAAAAAAATTAAAACAACAACAACATTATATTCTTAAGTGATGACAAAGTCCGATTTCACCATAGCATTACTATCTGCCTGATTAAGCTCAAGCTTGTAAATCTTACTTCAATTTGTATTTAATATTAAATTTAAGCACATTAAATAATAAAGAACAGTTGTTAATATTTTATGACCAGATCCAAGAATAACATTCTAAAATCAGATACTTTAAAAACATAGGATAAAAAAAATATTATACCAGCGTTTTATCATTTTGAAGTTCTAACTTTAATTGTATTTTATAACTTATTTTAAACACTTCAATATATTTTACTTTATTCCCTATTTGGTATATATTATTTTATCCTTTAAGCAAAAGCCTCACAATCTTTAATATTATTAAAAGGGGTTAAAAAAGGAGATCTACTGAAACCTTATTTTAGGCATTAAATTAGATATTCTCTTAACTATGGTAATGGCTTTTCCCAAAGTAAAGAAGCCGAATCTTTGAAAGTAGATATTTGAAGCCATTCATCACACCCACATAAGCAAAAAGTTCAGTCTATTGAGTATCTGAAGGAGTTGCCAGAATTTTAGAAGCAACTTCCAGATTGCATGAAATATAAAGTTATAAAAGTTTTGGGGATTCTTTCTCAAGAAAGCAAAAACATCTTTTCAATAGGTAACATAAAAGCATTTTTGATTTTTGCATTAAAGAAAAAAATTATTCGTTGCATATTCTCTTCTAAAATTGAAATGTTGCATGCATTTTTGAAATAGTCTAGAAAATTTATGAAATTTTGATGAACTATAAATTTAGCTTTTGTCATATAGATAGGATTGAGAAGGCTCTAACATTAATAAAGGGAATAAAAAATATAAACAAGCATTAGAAAAATAAATAAATAAAGGATTAAACGTTGATAAAGGGAATAAAAAATATAAACAATCATAAGAATAAAAGAAATTTTTAAACAATACAGGTAAATTATGAAAGTTAATTATTGATCAAGAAAATATCTTAAGAGAAATTCTTGATATACAGAACACGTTAATTTGAAAGTTCTTCTTTTGCCTTTCCTTTAATAGTTATATTTCCACAAAAAGAACACAAACATTATCCATCAAAATCTAGGTATTACAATTTATTCGTGCCTTCGTATTTGGAGTTTTCGCAATTTTAGAACAAGAATGCCTTTGTCTTTGTAGTTTCAAAACATTGTTAATTTTAAATTTTATTTATGTACATTTTAAACTTTAAATTAAGTATTTCATATTATTTGTGGAAACATTTATAAACATGAAACAGTTCAAATTGTATATTTAATATACGGTTATTACTTGCATTAGTTGAGAACTTGATTATGTTTTGGTTTGGAGTATTTGAAGCCTTAAAATGAGTAAGCAGTAAAAACAAGTGTGTAAAAAATAATCGTCCGATGAAGCACAAAGAAAACTGGAACCAACACGAAACTTTTATTGTTTAATTATAATTTTAGAAACAATTCTTGCTCTATTTATAACTATCGGAAGCCGAAAGTCAATAGCTTGCGTAACTCATTTAGTTTGAAGCAATTTAGTTGCACTAAGAAATGAAAATTTTCTTTCACTAAATTTTCAAACTTATAATATTTTATTTTTTAAAGTTAATTTTAAGCATTTCATCTTTGTAAAAAAGCCTTTTCTTAAGTGATTTTCCATTTTCTTCCAAACATTTTTTCATCTTTAGCATTTATTTTTATACATTATGTTTCTCCGTAAAAGCTTATTATTTTTTTAAAAAATTATGTTCATTATCAATCAATAGATAAATAATCTTTTTTTCCTATTATACAAGTGGCTCCCATTTATCGAAAGCAAGAAGAAAATTTTTTAAATATCGGAAAATATCTCTAATTAAGGCTTAAGATTAGGAAATGATTAAAATAAAAAAAAATTAATTAAATCTTAGTGTGGATTAGAAGTTAATACTGCACTACGAAAAGTACATTTTAAAAAGTTGTTTTTTTTTAACTTAATGATCTTTAGAAATAGAAATAATATTATTCTTTTACATATTGAATAACCAAAAAAAGACTCGTGACCAGACTGAAAGAAAAGTTAATTTTTTAGCAATTATAGTATAACAATATAGTACAGTATATTATAGGGACAATTATTATATAGTATTTTATTTTTAATTATTGTTTATTAAGATAAATGGTGAGAATTCATTTAAAATACACCAGTTATACATAAAATGATTCAGTAATTACAATTCAATGAATAACTTGATGATTGACATCATAGATGTGCCTTAATTATTTTTAAATTTATTTTATAAAATATTTTTTTTAAAAAAAATCTTTGATGAGCCTATATTTCTCATAAAAAATTATCATGGAAAATGATAGTTTCTGTCTTCTTACTCCTCATAATTCATAGACATATCTTGAATTATTTTTTTGAGTTTGGATGAATAGAATAACAAATTGCAAAATTTGAAAATTTGATCGATGCAGCATGACGAAATTTACAAATTGCCTGATATTCAAAAACCTATTTTTTAAAAATCATTTTATCTAAAATCACTAGGCTTGGAACGCAGCTACTTATTGATTTATGTATGTCATGTAAAAATAATTTTAAAAGTTTGAATTAATTTTAAATGAAAGTGAAGTGAAATATTAACGATTTTTTATGAGTTAACTTTAGAAATTTTATTGCGTAAAATTCATTTTAACTATAATTTAAAAATTAAAATTATATATTTCAATGATATTTATTATTTTTTCTTATAATTTCATAAGCATTTGAGTATATTTTATTTTATAACAATATTTACCGTTATATCAATCATTATTTTATACATACGGGCTATGAATAAGAATATATTTCCTTAGTATAAAATATTTTCCATGCATATGAACATATCTTTAAAAATAATTAAACGATTGATGAACCAAACATTATTAGATGACGATCTTTCCTACTAGTTGTTAGAATCTTAAAAATAAAAATAAATAAATAAAAAACAAATTTCTGTTAGCCTTTTAACTTTCTAGGATTTAAATACACAAACAAAGTATATTGTAATCATTTAAAAATTCGAATTCTGAGTCTGAAAAAAATTCTTTAGTAGTTAGATATTATTACGCCAGTGAACACGTCAACTGAAAACTGCTTTTGAGCTATGTGGATGAAGTTCGGTATAGTAACTTTTCACGAAATCTACGGATTTCTGTCAAATTTTGATCAAAATCTATTCGGAGGAAGACTACGTATCCGATTTTTGGGATATAATAGCTATAAAAATATAGAAAATATAATAGCTATAAAAATATGGCATGGAAATTTATCCTTTCATTATATATCTTAATAGAGTTTTGTATAAAATCTACAGTCCATTTTCACAAAAGTGCAAACGCAAAAAAAAGAAAAGAAAAATCGAAAACGCAATCAGATAAATATATGAAATTATGAGTATGATTTTGTGATTCCAATTGTAGCTCTGTATCAAATTTCAGTTTAATCGATCGCCAAAATGACATGGAAAATACACATTCAATGCTTCTATAATAATTGCATTGCAGCAATAATTATCCAAAAATAATTGCCAGAAATCACACTCTAGTAAACTATTTCGTAACTACCGTTTCCATACGACATGTGTTTAATAATATAAAAAGGTCTTTATTACTGAGTAGACGAGAATATTTATAAATTCTTGGGGGTAAATAGAACCCATACTTTTTAAAATTTTTGTTTTGAACGAATGTATTAAAATAAAAATAAATGAGTTCAATTTCTGCTTTTCAAATTAGTAACGCATTTTATTTTTGCAAATGTATTTGTAAAGCCGTGTGTCAGAAAAATAAATAAAATAAAGAGTTAAATCTTTAAACCTTTTATCAATTTATTTCTTGAATAAATAAACATGTTTATTACAAAAATCTTATGTAGAAGTATTTTTCAAAAGTTGTCAAAACAGCTATTTTCAAAACAACTTTTTTCAACAAATCTTCTTAAAATCGACTCGAAGTGAAATACTTTTATAACAACGAAGATGAATAGGACTTCAAAGAACTAATGTTTTTTTTTTTTCGAAATAAAGAAATTGATAGCAATTTCTCAAACAAAAACATTCTTTTTTTACTGTGGAAAGGAATATTAGCATAAATACTTTAAAGTGTTCTGGAAACATGTTTACTGCATGATTTTATTAAAGTCTAAAATTTCTTAACAGTAGAGAATTGAGGAGAAAATAATGAAAACAGGGCGTTTTGTTAGGGATTACCTTACATAAATGCATTGTATTATGCTCAAAAATTACTTTTATAAAGCTAGAAAATTAAAATTGCAAATTTAGATTCAGGATTATCTGGATTTGCCATAATTGCTTAAAATATATTCAAGTTTAGAACATTTTTAGGTAGAAAACCTTGCTCTACAAGCTTTAATTTTATCCGTCATACTAAATTAACTCCAATTCATTAAAAATTCTAAATTTATTTAGGCTTTATTCTGAAATCAACATTTAAACTACAATTTTGAAAAACAATAGTAGCATAGGCCATTCTTAGGGAAAAACTGGCAATTCTTAGAAAAAAAATTCTTAAAACATTGTAAAAGTATCAACAAAAGTATTAAAACGTTGCAATGATTGAAGTCATTGCAAAATACTTGCAGTCCTTATTTATGCTCTAGTATTTACGTTCTAAGCATATTATGTTGCAGTATTTATGTTCTAGGCTTATTATGTCAAAATATATATGTTCTGAGCATCACTTCAGCTTCAATAGTTATATAAAACCTGGCTTCTAATTAACATAAGGACAATACAAAGATATCCTTAGAAACAAAAATGTAGCTGATTTTTGAAATTAAATAAATAAAAATAAAAAAAGGTAATTTTCATCCGAATTGGGTTTTTTAACTTAGTATCTTAACTCGTTCTTAAGATATGTTATGTATACTTATTTCTAAATTCATCCATTTGTGTATTTAATTATGTAATTTGTCCTATGCTCTGGACAGTTTTTTTTTTGAGGAAATAAAACTCTTAATTATTATTTTCCCATCCTAATGAAATGCTCTATTAGTTAATTAAATAAAACAACTAAGAAATAAAATAAATTGTATCTAATAAGTTTAATGTTCCACTTTTAAGAAATTAATTTACCATCGTTAATACTAAAGATTTTACCATAAATCCATAAAAATTGACCCTTTAAAAGATAAAAACGATGATTATTTTTCTCGGTATAAAAAGTTTTTTAAGTGAAACATTTTTTTAGATTTATTTTCATTTTAAATTTTTGGAAGCATTTCTAAGTTTCATCGAAGGAATAAAAATGATAATCAAAATTCAGAAGTTGATTCAGTTACGATGAAAAAATATAAAATGACATTGTGTTTGAAATCATCTTTCCAAACTACGAGGAGAACTTAATACCATGTAAAAATCATGAATTATCCTTCTGCTTCATGTGCAAATTACAAAAATTAATTGCATTCTAATCCCTGAAGTGTTTCATTTTCATTTAATTTAAGCATCTTTAATATATAATACTTAAGCTTAGAGACACTTCGGATTTTCTAACGCCGCTTTATTCTGGAGGTGACGTAAATAATTCTATGTTATTACAACTAACTCTAATCTAAACGAACGTGCGTTCTAAATATTTGTTTTTTCACCTTTCTTGAAATAAGAATCGTGATTTTTACTTTTCTCGTTCTTTGTGAACATTACATTTTTTTTAAAAAATGGAACTTGAACTTGTTTAATGAAAATGATGATAATTTAATGAAATGAAATATTAATTTAAATCATAATTTATTAAATAATTGATATTTATTTATTGATAATTTAATGAAATAATGATTCCATGCTTTAATTATCTTTATGCACTGAAGTGATAAAAGTCATGGGATAGCAATATGCAAATATACAGATGGCAGTAGTATCGCAGCGAAAAAGTATAAATGCGCAGTTCGTTTTCCAGAGCTTTCATTTGTGGTGGCTGCATAATGGTGTGGGCTGTTTTTTTACATAGCATGGACTCGGTCCTCTGGTGCAACTGAACCGATCATTGACTGGAAATGGTTATGTTCAGCTGCTTGCAGATCACTTGCAGCCATTCATGGACTTCACGTACCCACACAACGATGGGACTTTTATGGATGACAATGCGCCATGTCACCGGGGCAGAACTGTTCGCGATTGGTTTGAAGAACATTCCGGACAATTCCAGTGCATGATATGGC
Organism: Argiope argentata; assembly: GCA_026289955.1. Lineage (NCBI taxonomy): Eukaryota > Metazoa > Arthropoda > Arachnida > Araneae > Araneidae > Argiope > Argiope argentata. The sequence continues at coordinate 6,402 of JAOUZG010031207.1, forward strand.
CACCTAGATCGCCCGATATGAATCCCATCGAGCATTTATGGGACATCGTCGAAAAGTCGGTTCGTGCCCACACTTTTACAATTATGGACGTCTATACAGACAGCATGGCTCAATATTTCTGCAGAGGATTTCCAACGACTTGTGGACTCTATGACACGTCGAGTTGTTGCACTTCGCCGGGCAAAAAGAGGACCGACACGATATTAACAGTCATCCCATGACTTTTGCCACTTCAGTGTAACGTATCTAAATTTCCATTCCATGATATTTTCTTTTAACGGCGTAGGAAATTACGTCACTCACAGTCTCGAAGGGGCCAGTATTTTAAAGATATTTGTTGCAAGCCATGATCTATATATATATGATCTATGATAAGTGTAAATGGTTTATGGTAGGTAATTGTTAACAAAATTACTTTCAGACAGATTGAATTTCATCTCCTTTTAAACTACACGTTTTGCAGTTAAACATTTATTTCTATCTAAAAATTTTATATAAACATTTATTTCTTACTACAAATTTGCTGATAAACCTTTATATTTGCTATAAATTGGCAGATAAACATTTATTCCTCATATCAAATTTACTGATAAAAATTTATTTCTTACTACAAATTTGCAGACGCATATTTACTTTTTATTACAAATTTGGAGATAAACATTTATTTCCCACTACAAATTTGGAGATAAACATTTACTTCATATTACAAATTTACAAACATAAATTTATTTTTTACTTTAAATTTACAGACGTATATTTACTTTTTTATTAAAAAATTTCTGATAAACATTTATTGCTTGCTACAAATTTGGAGACAAACATTTACTTCTTATTACAAATTTACCGACATAAATTTATTTCTTACTACAAATTTACAGACGCATATTTACTTTTTATTACAAACTTTCTGATAAACATTTATTTCTGGCCACAAATTTGGAAATAAATATTAATTTCTTATTACAAATTTAGAGATAAAAACTTACCTTCTTACTACCAATTTTCAGACGCATATTCACTTTTTATTACAAATTTGAAGTTTAACATTTTATAGCCACTAAAACTGAAGCATTATGTCAATGGTAAAATTTGTAATGTCAATTTTAATAATATCGAAATATTAATCAGAAAATTGTAAGTTCTTTATAATATTTATTCAAATAATAATTATTAAATTTTACAGCATATATTATAAGTTTATAAAATGTTTTTGCAATTTTTAAATATTTTCATATTTATAACGCTTTGTCTGTTAACTGTTGATATAACTTATTTTCTCGTCGAAACGTGTTGGCCTTCAGATTTGATTTTGGCGTTGCTTAGCAACGGTGTTATATTTGGAGTCAGCAGTTATCAAATTAAAAAAAATTCTTAGGAATAAAAGAAAATGTTGTGTTTTTAAAAGTTGTATTATTTAGTAACTATTTGCTTAGTAACAACGCATTAAAAAATTAACAATACAAAACTTTAATTTTTTTATTTCTATTTCCAGTTTGTCACTTTCCCAATGTTTCATGCGAACCGTTCGTTTCTATAAAAGTTTTACATGTATTTTGTAACAAAAATAACTGTTCCATAGTTTGGTGGTTATGACTAAAAAATTATGTACCCAAACTTCAGCATGGAATTGGAAATGTTGAAAAATCAATAGAAGCAGTATTTCCGAAACCTCTTCATATACTTCCATATAATAATTTTATTTTCTTTCATCTGAATAAAACCAGAACTTAGATTAAAGCGTCCAATAATTTTTATAGAATTAGTGACCAAACGTTTAAAATATACATCTTTTTTTATAAATACAGCATCTTTACCGAATCTATTGCATGTAGTTTGGGTACCATTTTGCCATCCGATTAATATTAAAAGTTCCCCAAATCTGCAATTGTGGAGTCACAAGATAACTTACCCAATTTTTTTGATTAATTCATTGTGCTTATAATTTATTTGGCTTAAATACAAGAGAAAGTATAGGCAGAAGTTTATTGGATGTCGTTCAAAATATTTTATGAACTTTTATTTTAAATGTTGAATGGATTCACTAATTTTCATTAAGTATTCTACTAATTTACTCTTTTCTTTTTCCAGTTTCAAGTTAAATGGATGTCGTTCAAAATATTTTATGTACTTTAATTTTAAATGTTGAATCTATATGCTAAATTTCATCATAAATTCCATAATTCACTAATTCCTCTTTCCAGAAGTTCTATGGATGACGTTCAAAATAATTTGAGTACTTTTATTTAAATACTGAATCGATATGCTAATTTTCATCACGTATTTCATAAATTTACTATTCCTTTTTCCATTTTCGAGAGGTTTAATGGATGTCATTCAAATTATTTTAAGTACTTTTATTTTAAATGTTCATTCTATATGCTAATTTTTATCACTAATTCCACAATTCCTCTTTCCAGAAGTTCTATGGATAACGTCCAAAATATTTTGAGTACTTTTGTTTAAATGTTGAATCTATATTCTAATTTTCACTACGTATTCCACAAATTTACTAATTCCTTTTTTTTCATTTTCGAGAGGATCAATAGATGTCGTTCAAAATATTTTAAGTACTTTTATTTTAAATGTTGAATCTATAGGCTAATTATCATAACTAATTCCACTTTTCCTCTTTCCAAAGTCGATTGATGACGTTAAAGATATTTTAAGTTCCTTTATTTTAAATGAATTTACATGCTGATTTCCATCAGCAGCTACTAGAATTTTGTATTTTTTGAGTTCACTTATGCTCAAACAGACAGGCAGGTAGATTTTCTCTGAATGGATTTGATTCAAATTTTGATAGAAATATATAAAATTGGTTGCTATTTCTTGCATCAGATTTCAGATTTGGATTTATCATGCTCGCAGATAAAAAAAAAGTAAAGTAATGCAAAAATTGTGTCTTTCGGGCTTATGAATGTCTAAAATACAAAGATTTATTAACATTTCCTCTTCAGTATACAAAAAAAACCCGCTTTCAAAAATCAATAACATTTCTTTAAAAACTTTAACATATTTTTAAAAAAAATCAAAATTTGATGTAGATTTGCTGTTCTAATCACAAGATAACCAACATTGACAATCCCATTTTCCTGTGAATGGATTTAAAAGACCACAAGCCTCAATTCTTCAGTTCTTGCGATCACAAATAGACATACAGAGTGACAGAGAAACATAATTCCGAAAGTTCGGATAAAGAGAAATCTACAATGTAGAGATTCATCAAAACTATTAGTTTAAATTATTTAGCAATTACAATATTTTCTGTTTTTATTCTTCATATAAAAATTAATTCATTATATAATTTTTACTTATTCTTAGCTATTTTTACTTTTTAAAAATATATTTCTTATAGAATTTGGAAGATTTTTCGTTGAAAAATTTCGATTTATTTTTTTTTCAATTTTAAAAATATATTTAACAAAATTAAAAATAGCTAAGAATAAGTAAAAATTATATAATGAATGAAAAATTAATTCATTATTTAATTTTTAATTATTCTTAGCTATTTTTAGTTTTTAAAAATATATTGCCTGTAGAATTTGGAAGATTTTTCTTTGAAGAATTTCGAATTTTTTTCAATTTTAAAATATAATTAACAAAATTAAAAATAGCTAAGAATAAGTAAAATTTATATTATGAATAAAACATTAATTCATTATATAATGTTTACTTATTCTTAGCTATTTTTTAATTTTCAAAAACATATTTTTTAAAACGAAAAAATTTCGAAATTCTTCTACGAAAAATCTTACAAATTCAATCTCATGCATTCGAGTAAAAATATTTATTTTACTGTCTCGATTTGTCTGAAGCATTTCCTTATTTGAGTGATACATTTATTCATTCTGTATTCGAAACTGACAAAACAGCGACACGGGATTTCATTAGAATTGTTGATTCGTTCAGACACTTCATGAAGCAACCAAATTTAATTTGCGATCTAAAAATAGATCCTACTTTATTCACAAACGCAACACTCAGATTTGTTTTCTTCGAAGTTGCATAATAAATTCGATTCTTTTACTTGTATGTTATTCTCAATAAAAGTAATTTTTTTAGCCGACTTTAAAAAAATAAAAAATAAACTAATTTAAATATATATTTTTTAATTTTTATTGTTAGTTTAATTGCGATTGGATTAATGCAAGATTTGAAGATTAGAAAAAATATACAATAAAAATGTAAAGTATTCCTGTAAATTTTTACCCATTTAGGTAAATCAAAATATATTATCACCACAAACGATTACTATAAAATGGAAAAAAAAATCATTCACAAGTTTTGAAAACTCTGAAAAGTACAATTTACTTTTTTTTCATCTATCCAGAACTCAAAATCAAATTATTAAATCTTTTATATATGAAATACGTTAGATATTCCAGTGTGAGATCTATAGTTATTTTTGAGGTTGGTGAAATAAAAATAAATATGTATAAACATTCATAGTAAGAAGTAATTTAAAATTAAGAATTTATTTAATTAAGCCTTTGTTTCTATAGGTATAAAAACAAAGGCTATAGCAATAAAGAAGCTCGTTATCTGTATTAATAATACTTTATACTGTTTGGTTTCATTTATCTTGTTTCAAGTTTATAAAAATCGAACGTCGTAATCAAAATTTCTTTTATTTCTTAAAAAAAAATAATTCTGAAGTTTTATATGTAGTGTGTTCCAAATGGGGTTACAATATTTTAGACATTTCAGAATTATCTTATCTATTAATTGATTACTTCTAATTTTATTTGAAGTCTTTATTAAAATTTTCATATAAAAATGATTGAGAATGAAAATATGATTACAAATTTCCTATTAAAATTTATATTAATGTACTAAAAAGAATTATTGGAAATCAAAGAATAGAAACTAATAAAATAATAATAGTTTGAAAAATTTCATATTAAAAAATAATTTTTAAAATAAGAAATAATTCTTTTAATTGAAAAAAGAAAAGAAAACCCTACTTACGTGTTATACCGTCATCGCCAACGATTGCCAACAATTTAGCTGCCTTTTGGTGACGGATTTAAATTTGGCGATGAAGATGCAGGATTTAAATTTGGCGATAAAGTTGGACGTTATTGTACTAAGTACCAAGAAAAGCATAATAGAGTATGGAATTTCAATCGAAATACTAAGCCAACCATAACTAATGATAAATAAGAATCCTCTTGACTTATTAAAAAATAAAATATATTAAGCATTGGTAAAAAAACAAAATTTACTCATTTCTATCAGAACTTTCAACTTTTATGTTTATTTATTTATTTAGAATGAAATTTCTAAAACCTTTTTATTCACATTCAGTAGTAATTTTATAAAATTCTGAAATGGTAAAAAAACACAAAAATACATTTAACACATTTAAATAACTATTATAATTGACAAATATTCACACTATACCGTGGTTTCCTATAACGTCGAATAACACATAAATAATAAGAATATTAACTATATATAATTGTATATTAACATAAATACTCTTTAAATAAATGTAACGTTATCAATGTCTTTTACTTAGTAAAACAATGCGTAGCCTGATAGAGTGATATTTTTTAATGCATGAAAGTTTAGTCCAGAAAAGTGATATTTTGTGAGAAAATAAAAGGGATTATAAATATTTAGAAATATTTGAATTTGCAACTATTTGCCCAATAATTTAAATCCTTCTTTATAATACAGTGCACAATTTTCAATTCTGGAGCATTATGACGAATCAAATGTTATTATGATTTCAAATAAATATATGTGAACGGATGGCACTTAATTAACACTGTTATAAATTAGATTAAAAAAGTATATAATTATGTTTCATATAAGAAAAAAAAATCTTCAAATAGGACCCAAGAGAATGGGTTTTGACTAAAGAATTGCATTACTTCAAAATAGATATAACAAATATCCACTAATTCTTTTTTTGTAAAAAAATGTAACTTTCTTTTCTGGTGGAAAAACAACTAAACCATTTGGATGTATAAATAAATCAATAAAATCTTTCAAATGCTCAATTATCCGCATTTTTCTCCTTCATTGAATTAAAACAGCCCCATTCTGCAATGAAAAGAAATTTTAACTGTACTAATTGATTTTTTATTAAAACATTTTGAACAATGATCTGGTGTTGAAGTTTTGTAGTAATTGAAAGAAGAATGCTCCTTTTCGCTTTGTTGGTGCTTTAATTAATTTAATTAGATGAAGTTTTTCTTTTTTTAACTTAAGAAAAATTTCCTTAATAAATGAAAAATGTTTCTTTTTTCTTTGATTTGCCTCCAGGTAGTATGTCTTCAATCGATACATGTATTTAGAAAAGTATGCATGGTGTAACTGAGAAAAAAAATTAAGTCTTTTAAGTGTTGCTGTTTATAAATACCAATGTTTTGCTATAACTCTTTTTTAAATGCGTAGTACGAAAACAAGATGCTTGAAATAGCAACGTTCAAAAACCCTTATTTTGGACCAAATAGTTATTTTTAGTAGAGAATAGAAAATTGATTTTTTAATAAACCAGTCTGATTGTTCAATCCTCATTTTCCTGGATATATGCATAACTTTTTTTTTCAAATTTATATTCCAAAGTGTATTAAAATAAGTGAAGGATTTTGAATTTTTTTACATTCTCAGTTTATTAAAAATAATGACAAATATGGAGTCAAAGAAATGGACTAAATTTCCTTTTTTTTAGTTTTTGAGTATATTATTCATATACAAAAATTACTTCTTTCAAACCGAACTATAACATCGTTCATATATATCGAAAATACCATTCATATTTATGTATTCATTCATTATGTATGTCGATCGAAGATTCAT
>JAOUZG010031224.1:1583-32085 GCA_026289955.1 Argiope argentata
TATATATATATATATATATATATATAGTTCTAGAATATTATGTAAAGTTAGAAATAGCTGTAGAAACTATATGAATTGCAATCTTACATAAGCTTTAAAAAAAGTAGTTTTTAATTGTTCTATAAATCATCAGATTATGTATTAAACAGCTAATATTTATTCTATTTTTAAAAATCATTACTTATGCATAACCTTCAATTATAAATGAATGAAACTTTCACAAAATATCTGAAGCTTTGAAAAAAATAATAACTTACTGTTTTAAAATCTTTTTTTCACACCTTTTAAATCGATTGATTAGTTCATGTAGAATATTGGATTATTTGAGTAGTAGTACAAATAATTACTTTAGATATTCCAACATAATATTGAACTATTTGTTTTGGATGAATGAATATTTGTTGATTTAAAGTTTTACTATAGAGTACTCCATATGATTTCATTTAATACTGTTCATTATATGTCAACTTTCAGTTTAAGTATTTAAAAAACATTTATACTCTTTATAATTTTATCTCAAGAATTTAATTTTTGTTTTCTAGGCTTGTACCTGGTGCTGTGCCTACAATTTTCCCTAACTTGCCCTCTTACTTTTCCTTGAAATCAAAAGCAAGAGGAGTAACTCCAATGGATAGGGCAACACGTAAAGATATGGGAAATTACAAAAGCAGTTTTTAAATAGCAGTCTCCAGGAATAGTAAAAAAAGGAGACAAAAAAATTAATTTTTCTCTACTTAATTTTAAAATTCAAAGACTAAATCAAATACATGGAGTGTAATACAAAAAGCAAACACAATTTTTATTTGTCTAGACACTTCTGAATCTCCTAAGGTAAGTCATTCTTTAATAATTTCTTTCAAATTAGAAGCTCATATGTTCAATTCTATTTTCTGGAAAGTTGTTTGGTGTTCCACAAATATATTTTTAAATAATTATATGAAGAAAAAAAAAATTTAGCTAAAGCTTTAGTTCGGGGCAAAAAACCATAACAAGAAAGCAAAAAAAAGAAAGGGAAAAAATTTAAATCACTAACATGAAAAAGAGGAGGGATGATAAAAATATTTAATATTTTTCAAGTATAGCAACTAATAGTTAAAATTATTAATTGGCTTTCATCATAATTGTTTTTTTAATATTGTAATCAACTTTATGAATAATTTTGTATTTGAACTTTATTTAATATTATTACTTTCATTTATCTGTGTGAAATTTATAATAAAGTTTGAAAACAAGTGTATTTAGTTATTGTCTTTCTGAAAATAAAGTGTGATTCTAATAGTGTGTGATTTTTTTTCATTTGTATTTTCTTTTATTTTTTCTGGTAAATTCAGATATAATAAAGTCTGGTTTATTAAATAGTTATGCACAATAATATATAAAATGAAAGCAGTTTTCAATGTGAAAAAACAAATCTGCTAAAGTGATTATTTTTGATCAACACAATTACTTGGTGGAAAATTTAAAATTTATATTAAATACATTAATATAACATTTGAAACCTCTTAAGTAATTTGAAAGTAAACAATTATTTTACCTTATATAAAATGCATGTGTCACTTGCCACTACAATAAAAAAAAATCATCCATAACTTCAAAAAAGTCTTAATGATTTCTTTAATTTTAAGCTTTAAAAAAATTTTTTAGCAAAAAGATCAAATAATTTTTAACAATTTTAATTAAACAAATTCCATTAAAACAAGATGAAAACAAATAATACTTCTATGCTTATATCTAATAAATATATATTGATTCAAATCTTAGAGAAATTGAATGCTATTAAATGGTCAATAAACTATAGAGGACCTCAAGGTTTTCTACCAAGCTGTTTTTTTAATTGACACAGGGGGAAAATAGATCCTGTTGAATTTTATGCAAGAAAAATGTCTTAACATTAGGAAGAATGAGCTATTTTATGAAATAAAAGTAATTAATTTAAGTAATTAATGAATTTAAAATCTACATAAATATCGAGGAAGAGGGGATTCTGCTCACGGCAGTCAATCATCCACACCGTGTGACGTCACAAACAAGTTGTGAGGCCTTGTATTACGAAGGTCGTGCCCGGGAGCATATAAACTAACCTTACATTGATAGGAACCTTACAAAAATTTAAGCCCGTTGATTGGTTGGACTCATCCTACGTCAGGACCTGTGATGTCAACTGATATATTTGTGTACTAATAGCGATCCTTTGTCGTTTTTTTTTTTTTTTAACATAACTACTTAATACATATTTTTTCGTTCTTTTTGAAATGTCTGTGTTTTCGGAGACTAAACTTCCAACTTCATTTTGTAATGAAGTTGAGTCATATGCACAGAATGTAGTAACTGTTCGCAGCGATGTGAAAAATTTACAATTTTTAAGAGACAAAATATAATAATAAATTCCCATTTTTCAAGCCAACTTTCATTTACCAAAATTTTTTATTTTCATTCGGAAAAATTTCAAGGATTTTTAAATGAATTCTAGTTTTTTTCTTTTTTTCTTCCTGAAATAAACTTTTTACAAGGAATTTTTTTTTGGACCAAACTTGCTACATATGCGTTAATTTGGGGGAAAATAATATTATTTCTGCTGTGTTTTTTACAGATATAGCTCAAGAATATAGAAGGGATAGAAAACAGCACAATTTGAAGCTTATAATAGTTGGTTATTCAAAATCTTTTAATTTGAATGTTGTTGTTTTTTAACTGTCGCAAAAAAATTCTAGTTAGCTAATTTTTATAATAGAGGGCGCCATGGTGAAATTTTAATTCGTTTCCAAAAGACGGATATTTAGAAATGTTTACAAGTGAATAAAATAAATGATACAAAGAAACAAATTTTAATTGGTGCAGAGATATTTTTTGTTCACAATCTCTTGTTTATTTTAAATTAAAATTAGTGTTCGTCAATTTTCCGAATTTCGCTACCCATTTGTAGCATTCTAAAATTTTCACATCACTGCGTCAAAAAAAATTTGGTCTGGAATAAATGATTCCACTTCATTATAAAATGGTCGGAAGATTTGTCTCCAAAAACAGAGACATTTCATAAAGATGAGAGAAAGAAACTGTATGAATTTTTTATGTCTAAGACCAGAGAAGCGCTGCGCTAATGTTTACACATCAGATTTCATGACGTAGGATGAGTCCAACCAATCAGCGGGCTTAAATTTTTGTAAGGTTAGTTTATATGCTGCCCGGGAGCGGGAAACTAGTAGCTTCGCTAGCACATTGAACTTAAGAAATGTGCGGATAACATGAACAGTAAATAATAAATAAATGAGAAAGACAAAGATGCAAAAAGAATGGATTTAATAAGAAATTTTAAAGAACGAGAAAGTGAATAATTCTATTGCAGACGGTTTTTAAAGAAAGAAAGCAGACGACTTCGTAAAGAAATAAATCAGACGATTTTGTGAAATCGCATTCTGGCAATTAAAATGAGTAAAGGAATAAATATTTTATATTCGCATTAAAAATATGATTGAAACTTCTTATTAATTTTACAAAAAATCTTAATTATAATACAGATCAAAAATAAAATACTTAATTGATATTATTTTATTATTTTTAATTTAACATTTTTCATAAAAGAGTTGAAGCTCATGTACAACTCAACCATTGTAGGAAGAAGTAAACAAAAAATCATTAGGGTTACTACAGGAGCTTTGTGTTGGGTTGCCATATTGGCGATAAACTCGGGGGCACACTAATGACCGGGATTGTGTCACTTGCGCTCAGTCTCATTATCACTAACCTATTAGAGGGTGTCATTTGCGCTCACATGATAGGTTTACTGGGATTTAATCACCTTTGGCAGGAAAACTTGGCGTGCATCTAGAGGGGCTAAAGAGAATACATATTTCTCGCATTGATAAGATTAAATGAGATAATTAAGAGTCCTTATCTTCGAAATATTTGTTTTTTTTTCTCACGGTAAAACTGATAAATTTTCTTTAAGAACGCTAGGTAAATTTTTAATAGTTTATTTTAGATTAGGGTTAGATTAAATTTAGAGGGAAAATGAAGAGCAAAAAAATATATAAATCTAGATGATAGAACAAGATATAATGGGAGCTAATAGTAGAAATTGAAAAAGATAAAGAATAAGAATGTCTAAACAGGATATTTTCACACGCGAAATTTAAAAACTATATCTTAAATAGAATAGGGTATCTAATACTCAGGGAATTAAATTTTGAGGCCATGACAGAACATAAGTTGTGACTTCAACTTCATTTTTTAGTGATACAACTTTATCAATTAACAAATATATATATGTGACCTCGTGGTTGGTGGGTTCTAATTAAGATAGGCCTTTTTGTGTAACATTGATTTATTATTTTAAAACATATACGGTTACGTTACACACAAACACAAAACAGAGAGTGAACAAAACACGTCAACACAACACGAATACAGAGGCTTCACTGATTGTCTCTCTAAGCACACACCAGAGGGCGGCGTGTACTGAGTGAATCCTACGGTAGGGGAAAAAGAGAGTGCTACAGTCTCCCCCTCTGGCTGCGCCGACGTCCCGGCAAGTAGCCAGTACTAGAAGTAGGAGCTCTTGTAGCAGTCTGTGTTCTTGGCCTTTGGTGTCTCTGGGTAAAGGGTTTAAGCCGAGAAGATTTTGGCATAAACAAAGTTCCTTGATTTGTGGCATGGGGTGTCACAGTAATTTTTGGTTCAGATGAAGCGTCGTGATTTGTGGCATGGGGCGCCACAGTGACTTTTGGTGCAGATGAAACGTCTTGATTTGTGGCATGGGGTGCCACATTGATTTTTGGTGCAGATGAAACGTCTTGATTTGTGGCATGGGGTGCCACATTGATTTTTGGTGGTCGACCTCGCTTTCTGAGTGGAGCAATTGGCTTTGAAGCCACATCTTTAAAAGGCGAAAGTGCAGAAACATGATAGGTTGCAATAGGTTCTGAAGGCTTGTCAAGACTAGAAATAACATATGATGTTGGCGACTTCTGAGTTAGTATAAGATATGGACCATCACGTTTAGGCATAAACTTTAAGGTCTTCTTGTTTTTGGCTTTGCTAATAGGATGCAAATGTACCAAAACTTTATCACCAGGAGAAAAATAAACAGTTCTTCGATTTTTATCATAGTATTTCTTCCGTTGATCTTGCTTCTTTTCTATTCGGTCTCGTATATCATTAGTGATATGTGCAAATCTTTTGAGATATGGGGTTATCTCTGGAACAAAGTTATCATTTTCAACCACGGCTTTGAAATTTTGCACAACATCGTCAACAGTGCGCAGTTCTCTTCCAAATTGTAGGAAGGCAGGAGTATGTCCGGTAGGATCACAAATAGTTGTATTCATGGCAAATCGAATTACAGGGAGTTTCGAATGCCAGGTATCATGTTCATCTCCCACAAGTATTGCTAGACGAGGTTTAAGGTCTCTGTTTTTCCTTTCGACAGGGTTTGCTTGGGGAAAATAGACTGGAATTAAACATTGGTCTATATTAAGAGTACAACAGATTTGTTGGAGTACGGAACTAATGAATTGTGATCCGTTATCACTGATGATTCTTCTAGGTATGCCATACCGCATAAACACTTCTTCGATTAATGTTGTAGCACATTCATGCGCGGTGGCATGAGCAAGAGGGAATAATTCAACCCATCTTGTAGCACAGTCTTCCACAATAAAAATCCATTGTTTTCCTGTAGCCGTCAGTGGTAGAGGACCAAATAAGTCAATCGAAATTATCTCGAATCTTTGAGAATATACTGGAGTTCTTAACAATCCAGCAGGCTTTTGGTTGTTAGCCTTGTAACGGTTGCATTCTGGACAATGCTTTATCCATTCTGAAATGTAGGATTTCATTCCAGGAAAATAGTATCGTGAGGCTATTTTATTATAAGTACCTTCAATGCCGTAATGTCCAGCTGTAGGGGCATCATGGTGTTCTCGAAGAACTCTTTCCCTTTCTTTCTTTGGGACAACCAATTGTGCTTCTTCAGATTCAGAATCTGGAGAGTAGCGATAGAGTAAACCATTACTCATGAGGTAACCTCGGTTTGACCAGTTCGCAAAATTTTCATCTTTATCATTGTTTTCGAAACAGTCTATTATTTTCTTCAAATCGTCATCTTTTAACTGTTCTTCACGCATATCACTGGCCTTTCTTGATGGCAAATCGATAGATATAGTGCATAATTCACAATTAGAATTGTTGTGAACACATACAGGTCGCGAAAGCATATCAGCTATAACATTAGCTTTACCAGGAATGTATTCTACTGTCAGGTCAAATGATTGCAACTGTAAAGCCCATCTTGCCAATCGGCCTGTTGGGGATTTCAGACTCAACAGCCATTTTAAGGGTTGATGGTCAGTCACAACTGTAATTTGGGCACCTTCTATGTAACCTCGGAACTTTTCGAGAGCCCATACGACTGCTAATGCTTCTCTCTCGGTTGTAGAATAATTTCTTTCAGATGAAGTAAGTAAACGACTCGCATACTCTATGGGATGTTCTTCTTCACCTTTTCCTTGGATAAGGATAGCTCCTAGAGCATAATTTGAGGCATCTGTTCGGATAACAAATGGTTTAGTGTCATCGACCTGTTTTAGAACCGGTGGAGAGATTAGTTTTTCCTTTAATAGATCAAATGCACCCTGCTCTTCTTCGCCCCATTTCCATGTGGTTTTCTTCTTAGTAAGATTGCTTAGTGGGCGAGAAATTTCTGCAAACTGATGTATAAAACGACGATACCAACTGCAGGTTTGCAAAAAACTTTGGACTTGTTTTGTGTTTTTGGGAGGAGGAATTTTTGCTATTGCTTCAACTTTTGCAGGATCAACTTCAATACCAGCCTTGGTGATATAGTGACCTAAATATTTTACTTTGGGGCAAGCGAAATTACATTTGTTTCTATTGGCATGCAATTTAAAGTATTTCAGGCGATCAAATACTTGACGTAAATCTTCAAGATGTTCTTCAAATGTAGAAGATATGACAATCAAATCATCTAAATATGCTAAAGTCTTGACTTTAAGGCCATTTCGGAAAATGTCCATGAGTCTTTGGAAAGTCGCGGGTGCTGTTTTTAATCCAAACGGCATCCTTGTAAATCTGTAAATTCCAAATTGACAAACAAATGCAGTTTTGTCTTTGTCAGGGGGATACATTGGAACTTGATGGTATCCACTTTTTAAATCAATGGTAGACATGTAAGCTGTTTGTTTTGCAGTTTGCAATAGGTCATCCATCCGCGGAAGAGGATAGGGATCAGGCTTTGTAACCGCATTGAGCTTCCGGTAATCAACGCAAAGACGAAAATCACCGTTGGGTTTTGGAACTAGCACTACTGGAGCGGCATAGGGAGAATCGCATTCTTCGATTACTCCAGAGGCGAGAAGTGAATCAATTTCCTTCTTCAAAATCTCTTGTCTGGCAGGAGACAACCTGTAAGGAGGTACTGCAACAGGAAGCTTATCTCCAGTATCAATTTTGTGTTCGATGAAAGGTGTAGGCTCTCCCCCTGGGTGAAAGCATGTCTCGTATTCTACGAGAAGGGAGTTGAGGCGACGTTTTTGTTCATGCGAAAGATTTGTTCCTTCATTTTCACGAAGATCACAGGGATTTGGAGTAGTAGGGACTGCCAGCAGAGCGTTAATGTCAGGTGGTGTTTTAATAAAATCATATTTGATTCGCGGAGATTCCGAGAAATACCAATGCCTGTTGCAGAGATCTAGGACGATTCCTGCTTTACTCAAAAAGTCAACACCTAGAAGAGTTCTGTTTCCTCGAGCGTTTTTCAATACCATGAGTTCTGTCGGAATACTTTTACCTTTAACCGTAATGTCGACAATTGTAGTGAGTATTTCCGTTTTCTGAATTTGGCCATCAGCTAGTGTCATATCTATAACTTGGCTTTTGAATTTCAAGCCGTTCTTCTTAAGAAGTTCAAATAGCTTTTCTCCAGCTACTGAATGTGTTGCACCTGTGTCGGCACAAACAGCTGCATGAGTGTCACAGACAGTGATATCAATGATGCTTATTTGTTTATCCTCCATTGAAAAACTGTAAAAGTTCATATGATTGAGACTTGACGATACATCAGGGTTTACTTTCAATGCTGGGTTGCATGTAAGACATGTTGCTTTGATTATTCCAGGAGCTCCACAACCATAACAGTTCAGGGGTCTTCTGTCATCTTCAAGTCTTTCATTATTTCGTTCGTGTGCTCTGTCTTTGTTAATGGAGTCCCTCCTACTTTGACTGGGAACCCCGGGATACCGCCTACTTTGACTGGGAATCCCAGACAGAGCCAGTCGATCAGGATTGTGTTCATTTCGAAACTTTGGGCCTTTAGCGTTAAAAGTCCTATATCTATTTGATTTTCCATAATCAGCTGGTTTCTTGAAGTTTTCCGACTTGTAAGCTTGTGTTTCTTTACTGTTTGGGCGCAGACTGTCGTAGGTGTCCAGTTTCTCTATTAGGTCATCGGGAGTGACCCATTCACACCATACATCCAAGAAATGGTCCTTTATTTCAGGAGGGACACGTTTTTTCATTTGATCGAGGATCATCAAGTCCTTCAGCTTATCAAAGTCCTGGATATTCAGTTCCTCCAACCATCCTTCAAAGTAATTTCTTAACTCAAAATGGAAATCCTTCCAAGATTTTTCTGGGTTTTTTCTATGAGTTGCGAAAAGATGTCGCAATTTCTCTGCGTTTAATTTATATCTTTTTAAAAGCATAGCTTTTATATGTTCGAAATCTTGAGCTTTTTCCTCAGATTCTCTAGAAATAATTTTTACAACTTCATTTGGCAGGACGCCAAGTAAATATGCTACCCAATTTTTCTTATCTATTTTTAAAAATTTCATTTGTCTTTGAAAGACATTGATAAACAGTGACATGTCATCTTGTTGAGGGTCAAACTCAGGAATTAGACTCTTAAGTTGTAAATTTAGTTGATTTGGTGATGCAACGACTGAACTTGAAGGCGACAGCTGTCCAAGTTTTTGGACTTCTAATTCCAAACGAAGTTTTTCCAATTTAAACGCGTTTTCACGAGAAACTTTTTCTTCCTCTTTTGCGGCAATCCTTTCACCGATCACCGAATTTAGGAATTCTCGAACAAAGTCTTCATCGTAGTTTTTACTGTGTATTATCAAGTCTTTAATGTCGGGGAGACGCGCATCTTTCGGGACTTCAATACCCATTTCTTCAGCCACAAAGATGAGATCGGCTTTAAGACCCTTACCCAAGAAACTCATCCTTGTTGTTAGGTTTAGGCACTACTTTCCGTTGTTCACAAAATCACGTCTTTTACATTGTATTTAAAAGAAATTTAAGAGTATAAAAGAAAACTTGCAATCACTAAATAATTTACAAAATTTAACACAAATGCACAAGATTCATCAAAGATAATATTAATTTCATAACAATATAAAGTTTTAAATTATTGTAATCGGTTAAACCTTATGAATTTTCTAGAAAGTTATCATAACATTTTAAAATTTCCATTGATTATATGTAATTCTTCAATAAAATAATATTTACCAAAATTTATTAAAAGAACATGTCATTTCTTAAAGAATAATCAAATCAAGAATAATAATGAAAAGTTGTACGAATACTCATAAAAAGGAAAAAGAATATATAAATTTTCAATACCATGCGCTTAAAAATAAAACACAGAACAGTGCTGACAGAAATAATGATAACTTTTTTTTTTTTTTTTTTTTATATATATATACACACATTAAATCTTTGAAACCACAATCGGAAAAGATCTTTCCTTTCTATGTTATTTATTTACGCCAGTTATACTACTCATTTAATATATCATAAATGAATCATTCAGCTTATTTTTCTGCATCCGGTGTATCACATTAATATTCCAAAAAGCGAAACGATAGAAGGGGGGGGGGAAGCAGACATTTGGCGGGTCGTATTATGGCTACGCAAAAGAGCAACATTTGCGTTTCGTTCCGAAACCGAAACTGCCGAATGAAACTTAAACTATAGATTATTAGGTTGAAAGAAACATTTTTTCAAACAAATATAACACTAATAGAAAATATACATACAGAAATATGAGGAAAGCTTCTAAAGAACTGCTTTTACAAGACTTTAAATTGACTCTTACATCATGAGTTTTATACAACATTAGTGTACATATGCCAGGGGTGTGGCAAATTAAGTTAAAACAAAATTTTTTTTTTCCTACACTTATGAATTAGCATTTCATTCTTTACCAGGATGGCTAAAGAAATAAAGTACTCAAAAATTGAAACAAAAGAAGTACTTATCATTTAATGAAGCAACGATGGGATCTATCCCATCCGTTTAGCAATAGAAAGCCTTTTTCCTCCAGGGCGGGGAATTAACATAATCCAATGATCTTGCACAGGGTGTGCATTCGAATTGGTTTTACCTGAAAAAAAATTTGAGCCAAACCTCTGTTTTCGGAACTTTTACTCTGTTTTTTGAAGGCCGAAATTTAAAGCACGCTTGCGCGACAATGCGGAGGGCGCAATTCAATGCTAGGCGTCAATGTAAACGCAATTAAAACTCGTTGGGCGCCAATGTGACCTCGTGGTTGGTGGGTTCTAATTAAGATAGGCCTTTTTGTGTAACATTGATTTATTATTTTAAAACATATACGGTTACGTTACACACAAACACAAAACAGAGAGTGAACAAAACACGTCAACACAACACGAATACAGAGGCTTCACTGATTGTCTCTCTAAGCACACACCAGAGGGCGGCGTGTACTGAGTGAATCCTACGGTAGGGGAAAAAGAGAGTGCTACATATATATAATAATTGGTCAGTAAATAGAATTATTTGTGCTTTCCTCATAGTTATCATTCTATAGATTTTTGTTTACTTTGACGTTATAATTATTAAGATAAGAAGAAAATTTGTTTGATATTACTTACTTTAAAAGGAGTATTTCCCAAATTGCATAAATAAGAAAAAAATGGCATATTTAAATCACCTGTGGTGGGGGTGTTCGGGGGTTCTAATAAAGTATGTTTAGTGTAACAATTATTTATTAGGAAAAAAGGTAAGTCACACACAACACAAGAAGATAATTTTAACAAATTACACAAACACATAGAAAAGTTTGAGATGCGTCCATGCCCGTTGCTTGAGCTTTACTGATGTTTTAGAGGTTTGCGCTCATTAGTCTAGGTGGCGCAGCAGTTCCGGTTACAGTCAATAGTGGCTGCTACAATCTCCCCCTCTGTCTCTGATGACGTCCCGACGAAGAGACAGGACTAAAAGTATTGGGAGGTCTTTTGGCAGTCTGTGTTATCTGTTGTGGCTTATTGAGTTTCTGGGCAAGGTGATTTGATGTAGATGACTCGGGCACACAAGGAGGTTGTTGAGTAGTAATACGTGGTGGCACGACAGATTTTGGCGGTCTACCTCTTTTTCTAAGAGGGACAACTGGAGAAGTATCCACATCTCTGAAGGGCGAAAGAGCAGATGTATGGTAGGTTCGGATGGCTTATCAAGGCTGGCTATCACATATGAAGTAGGAGACTTCTGGGTGAGGATCAAGTATGGTCCGTCCCGTTTTGGAATAAATTTTGAAGTTTTTTTGTTTTTGGTGTTACTTATGGGGTGCAAAGTAACCCAAACTTTATCACCAGGAGAATAAAAAATTTGACGTCGGTTTTTGTCGTAGTATTTTTTTCGTTGATCTTGTTTTATTTCGATACGTTCTCGTATGTCATTTGTAATGTTTGCAAATCTTTTCAAATACGGTGCGATTTCTGGAACGAAATTATCGTTTTCGACAACAGGCCGAAAATCTTGAACTACATCGTCTACAGTTCTTAATTCTCTTCCGAATTGCAGGAAGGCAGGTGTATGTCCTGTAGTATCACAAACAGCCGAATTCATAGCAAAACGAATATACGGGAGTTTTTCTTCCCAACTATCGTGGTCGTTTCCCACAAGAATAGCCAATCGAGGTTTTAGATCACGATTTTTCCTTTCTACAGGATTAGCCTGAGGATGATAAACTGGAGTAAGGCACTGATCTATTTGAAGAACAAAACATATTTGTTGGAGGACGGCGCTAATGAATTGTGGGCCATTATCACTTATAATACGTCTTGGAATCCCATATCTTAGAAATACTTCTTCTATCAGTGTGATTGCACATTCTTTAGCAGTGGCTGATTCCAGAGCAAACAGTTCTATCCAGCGGCTTGCGCAATCTTCAATGATAAAGATCCATCGTTTACCAGTAGCGCCTTGGGGTAATGGTCCAAACAAATCAATTGAAAGTGTCTCAAATCTTTGAGATTGGATAGGTGTCCTTAAAAGTCCAGCAGGTTTCAAATTAGTAGACTTGTACCGAGCACATTCCGGGCATTTCTTCACATATGCAGCAATGGAAGACCGCATTCCTATCCAGTAATAGCGCTGGGCTATTCTATGATAAGTTCCATCTTCACCATAATGACCTGCAGTAGGTGCATCATGGTATTGTTTTAACACGTTTGAAATTTCATGAGATGGAACAACAAGTTGTGCCTCTTCTGTATCTGCATCAGGAACAAAGCGATAGAGGACTCCTTGGTTCATCAAATACCCTCTTCCGGTCCAGTTTACAAAATTTTCATCTTTAAGTGATGATTCAAAGCTTTCAATTATTGGACGCAAATTATCATCTTTCAATTGAGAATCACGCATTTCCTTTGAAGTTCTCGCAGGCATGTCTGCTATCACAATATTACAAATTTCATGAGAGGAAATTTCTTCTTCGCAAACTGGCCGTGAAAGCATATCTGCAATGACGTTTGTTTTTCCAGATACATATTGAACTGTCAAGTTGAACGATTGAATTTCTAAAGCCCATCGAGCAAGTCTTCCTGTTGGGGACTTAAGAGTCAAAAGCCATTTCAAAGGTTGGTGGTCAGATGCCACTGTTACTTCTGAACCTTCTAAGTAACCACGGAACTTTTTGAGGGCCCATACGACAGCCAGAGCTTCTCGTTCTGTAGTTGAATAGTTGCGCTCTGCTTGAGAAAGCAATCTGCTAGCATATTCAATAGGGTGTTCTTCAGAGCCTGAGCCTTGAAGTAAACAAGCACCAAGGGCATAATTACTAGCGTCTGTCCGAAGAACGTATGGTTTATTTCCATCAGCTGGCTTCAACACAGGAGGTGTTATGAGACAAGTTTTTAAGTTATCAAAGGCATTTTGCTGGGAGAAACCCCATTCCCATGAAGCTTTTTTCTTTGTAAGATCTTTAAGAGGTCGTGATATTTCTGCAAAGTTAGGAATGTATCTGCGGAACCAGGAACATGTTTGAAGGAAGGATTGTACTTCTTTAACATTTTTGGGAGGTGGCATTTTCTGAATGGAGGAAACTTTTTCCTGATCAATTTCAATTCCTTCTTTTGTAATCCAAAATCCTAAATATTTGACACGAGATGAAGCGAAATGACATTTATCTCTATTTGCTTGCAATTTAAAAAGTAAGAGTCTTTCGAAAACAGCTTGTAAATCAGAGAGATGTTTCTCAAATAATTCTGACAAAATGATGATGTCATCGAGATATGTGAGGGTGAGAATATCATCAAGACCATTTCGGAAACGGTCCATTAACCTTTGAAAGGTTGCAGGGGCATTCCTTAAACCAAATGGCATTCGTAAGAACTTGTATGTTCCAAAGGGACACACAAATGCAGTTTTTTCTTGATCGTCTGGATGAACTTCAACTTGATGATATCCTGCTCGAAGATCGATAGTTGACATGAAAGGAGTAGGTTTTGCGTCATGCAGCAAATCATCCATTCGTGGAAGTGGGTAGGAATCAGGAATTGAAATGGAGTTCAGCTTTCTGTAATCGATGCACAGGCGCATTCTACCATTAGGTTTTGGTACCAATACCACAGGCGAAGCATATGGGGATTCACATTCTACGATAATTTCTTCTTCCAAGAGCTTATTAATTTCTTGTCTTAAGATTTCTTTCTTTGCAGGACTCATTCTATAAGGTGGCACTGCAATTGGAAGGTGGTCACTGGTATTGATTCTGTGTTGGATAAAAGGTGTTGGCGCTCCCCCTGGCTGGAAGCATGTCTCGTACTTTTCCAGTAAGGAATTAAAATCTTGTCGCTGTTGAGGAGAAAGATGTGTACCTTCCTGATTACGAAGTTGACAAGGTTGAGGCACAGTGGGTACTGTTAGGAGAGCATTTATATTAGAAGGCGTTTCTATGAAAGCATACTTCTTTTGAGGGGTTTCAGAGAAGTACCAATATTTCTTCTGGATATCTAGGACGATACCTGCAGCACTTAAAAAATCAACACCGAGAAGAGTTCGGTTTCCTTTGGCGTGTTTCAACACTATAAGCTCTGTTGGAATATTTTTCCCTTTTACAATAATATTCACAATGGTTGTGAGTATTTCTGTGTTTCGAATATGTCCATCGGCTAATGTCATATCAGTTGTTTTCTCTTCAAATTTCATACCATGCTCTTTGAGAAGTAGGTACAGTTTTTCACCGGCCACAGAATGTGTAGCACCTGTGTCAGCACACACGGCTGCTTTTTTTATTGCAGATTGAAACTTCAATTATGTTCAGTGGGTGAACATCTGTTGAAAAACTATAGAAAGTCATTTGATTAAGATTTGGAGGGAAATCATCGCTTTCCTGAAGTTTTGGATTGCATATGCGGCATTTAGATTTGATTACTCCAGGAGTTCCACAGCCGTAACAAGTTAATGGTTTCCTAGCTTCTTGTAGCATGTCAGGGCTTGTTTTCTGTGCTCTGTCATTGCAAAAGGAGTCCCGCCTACTTTGACTGAGGACTCCGGGATCCCGCCTGCTTTGACTGGGGAACCCAGACAGAGGCTTTCTATCAAAAGTTTGTTGATTTTGCAATTTTGGACCTTTGGGGTAAAAAGTTCTTTTGCCTTTATCAAGCCTGACTTGGTCAGTTTGTTTTGAATAATATGGTTTATCCACACAGCTATTCAGCATTTGAGATTCTTTCTTGCTTGTTCGCAAGTTGTCGTAAGCGTCTAGTTTTTCTACTAGGTCATCAGGGGTAACCCAATCACACCATATGTCTAAGAAATGATCCTTTACTTCTGGTGGTACCCGTTTCTTCATTTGATCTAGAATCATCAAGTTCTTCAATTTATCGAAATCTTGGATGTGGAGTTCTTCCAACCATCCTTCGAAGTAATTTCTCAGTTCAAAATGGAAATCTTTCCATGTTTTGTCCGGAGTTTTTCTATGAGTTGCGAAAAGACGTCGCAATTTCTCTGGACTCAGTTTAAATCTTTGCAAAAGTAAATTTTTCACATGCTCGTAATTTTGAGCTTTTTCCTCAGGTTCGCGAGTAATTATTTGTGCTATTTCATTAGGAAGCACACCAAGCAAATGTGCTACCCAAGAGTCTTTTTCTATTTTTAAAAATTTAACTTGCCATTGAAATAAATTTTAAAAAAGTGACATATCGTCTTCTTTGGGATCAAAAATTTGAATCAAATTATATAATTGCAGATTATTTGAAACATTGGCGACAGCAGGCAATGAAGCACATTGTTGAGCTTCTATCTGAAGTCGAATTGTTTGAAGTTCAAATTCTTGTCTGTCTTTCTCTTCACTTTTTTGACGTGCCAGTCTCTCTTGTTCACGAGCATTTCTTTCCTTTTCTTCAGCTTTCTCACGAATAGAAATAATTTCGAGTTCTTTGGATTTTCTTTCTTCGATAATGTTATTTAAACATTCGCGCACAAAATTTTCATCGTATTGTTCGGATGTAGTTATTAGGGATTTTAAAGTTAAAATCACAGCATTTGGAGGGATGTCGATATTCATTTCACGAGCTAAAGTTTCAAGATCACACTTTTTGCCCTTTCCCAGAAAACTCATTTTTTTAAAGCCACTATTTCACTTTACCTTGTAAAAGTGATGCCGAATTTGTACACAGCATATAAATATATATATTCTAACACACCGTTAATACATAAATCAGTTGGAATAAAAAGAATAAATATATGCTTAAATAAAATTGATGAGAATATTTAGATTGCATTTATATACAATTGGAATTAGTTGACATTTTTATACATTTTCAGAAATTTATGTTGAAAAGAACACAATCATAAATTTATTCCAACTTATAATAAATTCACTTTATGACAAGAATACTTTCTGCATATAAGAGAGATACAAAAAAAAAATCTAAATGGAGATACTCTACTCAATACGATAACAAAATACCAGCATCGAAAATGCATATTAATCATGTGAGTTCCAAGTTCAGCGCAAAGGAAAGCAATTGAAGAGAGTTATGTCTTTTTCAGAAAACAGTATTGCTGAGTCAGCAAGAAATTATACATTGGCGTGAGTTCAAGGTTATAATCGAACTGCACTACGCTTACTTAAAATGATTCAATGATTATACATTATAAAATTGATTATTTTCTTTTCAAAACGGTGAGAAATCTTTAAAAATATAACACTTTCATAAAATTTGTGTATGCCTATACTAAAATTATCAATTATACCAATTCTTTAAAATATGGTTAAGACACACAGCAATAAAATAATTCAATGTTTTTAAACACTGGTAACATATTAGTAACAAAATACTCATACATATTTTTCAAAATAAGTACTGAATGCTCCGAGATAAATTGTTATTTATAATTACACATTTTTTATAAGATTTATTATCAATTCAAATAAATCAATACTTCTTGCGACTTTGCAATTAAGGGTTTTTTTTTGTAAGAACAAGGATTGTTCTACACAAGAAATTCAAACTTACCAAAATTATCCTTCGGATCAGGAATATGGAAGAGAATGAATTACCTACGGATGAGGTTTCCTTTAATCATTAACCTATGGATGAGGTTTTCATAGCTGTTCTTCCGTTGGATACGGAGTGCTGAAAAAAATTGCGAGCAAAGTCCAAGCAACGGAATCGTTAAAATTAAATAAACCGGTTGGGCGCCAGTTGTGGTGGGGGTGTTCGGGGGTTCTAATAAAGTATGTTTAGTGTAACAATTATTTATTAGGAAAAAAGGTAAGTCACACACAACACAAGAAGATAATTTTAACAAATTACACAAACACATAGAAAAGTTTGAGATGCGTCCATGCCCGTTGCTTGAGCTTTACTGATGTTTTAGAGGTTTGCGCTCATTAGTCTAGGTGGCGCAGCAGTTCCGGTTACAGCCAATAGTGGCTGCTACACACCTAAATAGAACTTTACCTTTCTGAGGAATATTCTTTAGAGTAGAATAAAACATTGTTTATTAAAATTGTTTCATCGATTCAATGAAAGAAAAATGGTTCCCCAAAATACATCACTAATCTCTTTAAGCTCAATAATACAAAATAGGTTTTGATTTTCAAGTTCATTTCAGCATATAAAATCTAAACACAAGTTTGATATTTTATGAACTTTGCATTTCTGTCTTTATTCGTTTATTCCTCAAGATTTACTAAAAGCACACATATTGGTTGGTGTCTTCTGATATTAATTATTATCTTTTCGCCTTAGTTTTTTCCAACTCCAATTAATGATAATGATTATAACTGCTTTCTGAGAGTAACGATAGAGCTCTTTATCTAAACATTAAATTAAGGAAAAAATTTTAATTCTAATTTAAACCTCTTTGGGGGAACCTCCTACACCCCCTAAAAAAGAATAACCTAACATCATTATTAATTTAAAGTTGTTTTAATTCTATTTCTGCTTCGCTAAAGTCTATAACATATTTATTACCTTTAAATATTTTTCTTAAAAAAATAGCCTGGTATTGTATTAATTAAAGGGCTTAAAAATTTGTTCGAAATTAACACCTTCGACACCTATACAAAACTGCATTATCTTAATAACACTCGGACATATGTGATGGAGTTCATGTGGTATAAGGACTGGCGTTTTGAATAAATCAAAAAGATTTATCAAATATCCACTGATAAAGTTAATTCATTTCTTAGTTCAGGTATAATGTCATTAAAAATTAACTGAATTTATCTTTATCATACCACCCACTTATGCTGAAAACGGGACCTGCTCAAGAGCTTTTAAAAACAGAAATATGCAGAATAAGAATAGAAAACTGCAAGTGATGATGAATTTCTTGCAAGAAGAATTGTTTTCATTTTTCAAAATGTGAAAATTTTGCTAAATGTGAAATTAATGCTTCTATCTAGATCAAATCTACATTTTTCTTTCAAAACTACATTTTTCGGAAAAGGACGATTTAATTTTGCTTAAGAAAGGGTCTATTTGTTTGATATTAGATGCCGGTTTCTGTATGAGTATACCAATTATTAAAGTTGCAATATTCTCTACCCAGTTAATTTTGAGACTCTGAGCTCTGGATTGATTGTTTCTAATCCAGCAAAACATTAACCTAAAAAATAGAGAAAAATGTCAATTCTTTTCATCATATATATGACGTTTAATTCTCACCAGTTCTGTCCGTTTGAAGTAAGGATCCTATTAATTTCAACCATTAAAAATGTTATTGTATGCAAAAATGAGGGAAGCATTACGATTGCATACAAAATAAGAGAGAGAGAGAGAATGTTAATGTTATATAACATTATTAACTTAGTTTTAAATTTCAAAGGTCTAGTCCTTTGAAATTTAAAACTAAGCATATCTACACATTTTCTGTATAGATGTGTGAAATTTTGTACGTATAAATGAAAACAAGAGAAAAAATATACTAATTCACACTTGAATTAGTATATTTGATTTTTTGCAATTTTTGAGCAATCGCCTACCTTATTTAATGAAATTTTCTAATTGGAAGTATGTCAGGATGCAGTATTTAAAAAAGAAAAAAACTTGTTCCTAAGTGCAACGATGCAACAATGCGTTTTAGAAAAAAAGAAAGTGACTTCATGAATCTTAATTACATAGCTATGAAATTAGTCTTATCTTACGCCTTAATATTTAAACATTTACTATTGTAATTTCAATTTCGGTTGCAATAAAGGTTCAATTTATATGAATCTATACTTTTGGCAAGAAATTCAGGAACAAAAAAAAAATGAATAAAATATGAAGTAACGTATTTAATTTCTTGCTTTCTTCCATGCTTAGATCTTAGATAAATTGAAAATTGGTATTAAATCACTGGTAGCGCTTTTAAGAAAATTAGAAAGAAATTTACTACATGCGTACCTGCGAATAAAACTTTAGCACATGATGCTGTATCTGAGAACTATGCGTTTTAATGTAGTTCATTTAGATGCTGTATTTAGATATCGTTTGTGGTTCATTAGATTATGTAAAGTTAAATCTGACAATAAATGAGCTAGGAAATGAAGTAATGCATTTCAGATTTGAAGGAATTTAAGTAATTATCAACAAATTCGATTTGAAAATGTTTTTCCCCCTGAGAATTAACCAGCAGCTGTTTTTTGAAATTTTAAATATGATTCTTATAATTTATTTTAGCCGAAATGCTTATTATTTTGAAAAAAAAATAATACTTATTTCAACATCTTTATCGTAAAATAATACATTAGCTCATTTCAAGTATTCATTTGTAGAATATATATGCTTATAAGCATACATACATATTGAAAGAGCTAAACAATATTGATATCCATTTAAATTTGAATTAAACAAAAACTTTTTATGTATTTTTTTCATTTTGTTAAATAAAATTAAACTTTAAGACAAATAAAGATAAAATCCTCCTAAAATTAAAAAATATAATTCACTTTAAGAGATTAAATTTGTATTATCTGCATCAAAATTATAATTTTCATAAATATCTTCGGTGTAGGAAAATAATGAACATGTTCCATCATAATAAATTTTTAAAGCAAATTTCGGTCATTCTACTAATTACTTATTTCGGTCATTCTACTTATTACTTCGATAAATCGTTCGAAACGCGGTAACGGTCATAAGCATTTTTGTCACGACAGCCTTTTAACGTTATCAGAGATTTGGAGTATCATTCTCACTTAGACAGTAATTGATTACCAAATGGCACACATTGTAAAATCGCAAATTTTACATACAAAGATAAAAGTTACAATGTGGTACCCTTTTAAAGGCTTGAGCGCAAATGACACCCTCTAATAAGTTAGCACTAATGAGACTGAGCGCAAGTGACACAGAACCCTAATGACCATTTTAACCGTAAATCTTTATTAATAGGTACAAATATTGTTTTGAAATTTTCATGATATTT
Source organism: Argiope argentata (assembly GCA_026289955.1). Lineage (NCBI taxonomy): Eukaryota > Metazoa > Arthropoda > Arachnida > Araneae > Araneidae > Argiope > Argiope argentata. Next base: position 21,771 of record JAOUZG010031224.1, read on the forward strand.
TGCATTCTTGAATTAATTCAAAATGGGATTTTCCCTTTAAAACTTGATATTATTGACTTTTTTGAAAAGCATTAAAAAATAAATGCAATAATATTATTTGAGGTCTTCAATAAAAAAAAAATAAGATAAATAATTCATCTATAAATGCAAATTATTTTATTATATGTTCATAAAGCATAAGAGAAAAGTTTCAGAGTTGTAACTAAAAATAGAATGTGCATGGAGTATTTGAAAATTTGAAGAATATCACAAAATTTCATTTTGAGAAAAAGCTAAAAAGACATTTAAATGTACATTTACAGACCAGACACATAATTGAAATAATTTAAATTTATTAAATATTCATTTTTATTAAAAGAATTGTTCATTTTAGGAAATATATACATCGATAAATTAAAATATTTTTGTAAGAGTTCTCAAAGAATATAAAGGAAATACTATTGGTGAAACCAAACCAACTCCTTTTTTTCATCAAAAAATAAATAAATAAATAATAATAAATAAATAAAAATTAGACTTTCTTAATAACATTTCATTAGCTACAAAGATTAATTTATATTCATATAACATTTTTAAACTATATGTACGGCCATAAACAAATATATAAAAAAATTTGAAGCAAATCAAAATACACCTGTTTTATAAATTATGAACTCATGTTCTTTTTCTAATTTGACATCTGCTGATTTTTTTTTCATTTCATTGTTATTATATGACAACAATATGATGCATGCTTATAAGATACAATTTATTTTATATAATGAACTTTATTTTTCTGAGTTATAATAAAGCAGCAATCAAATTTTGATATATTTTCTTCGTGGAGACAAGAAGGCCTCTACAATTTTGTTGCTCACTTCAAAGGTTTTTTTTTTTTTTTTTTTTAAATGTAAGTTTCCTTTCACGAGTAAATACAGAGCAAAATTCTTTACCATATTTAGCACATAATAGACACATTTTGATAAAAAAAATGCTTGAAGGATTTGAAGAAATTTTTCCTGGCATTCATGACAAAGAATATTCTTCAAAAAAGAATACTAAAGTGATTGCACAGAACAATGTAACAATTATATACAATTTTAAGATGATGAATTCACTATTTCCGTTTTATTGCAGTTGATAGAAGCTTCCAAAATGTCATTAGAATTGCTTGATTATGAATCAACGGATTTCTTTCTCCATCATATCTTAACATTTTCACACTTTGTCGGCTTTTATTTGGACGTCCTTTAGGCTTTCGGTAGTGTAAACTGATAAAAAAAAATTTTTAAAAAAAAGAAGAAGGTAATTAAAAGTAAATTTCAATTTTAATCCTGAATAGAACGGTTTTTGTATCTAATTTTAAAAGAACTGAAACGAACCATTCGAATATAAAATGTATGACAAATGAATGAACAAACAACAAAAGAAAGAAAAGGTAGAAGTTTTTAACAACTGCCAAAGCTAAAATAACAGCTTAAAACCAGAATTACAAATAATGCTCACTAGCAGTGTTTGGAGGAAAACGAAACTGTTTTTACTGCAGCTGTCCAAATGGAAACAAGTGGGTGTGGCATCCTAATAACAATAAAATAATGCTGATATTGAGCAAACGAATTTATATATCAAAATAATTTTTTTTCTCCAAACGATAGCTTACAGTTTAAATATACATCAAATATCGAAATGTGTTTATTTTATTCCTGAAAGGATATATGTTTTAAACAATTATTATTTTTTTAGTGTTTGATGCATTGAAAATTAAACATTGTTAATTAATCGATTTTTTTCGAATTCATTTAAGTACTTTTGAAATAAAATAAAACAAATAAAAGAATAAAAAATTTATAACCAATTTTTGTTACCAAAACTGGTGTAGAAAATTCACGTATTTGCTTAAAAATTTAAAACAAACTCCCTCTAACTGTCAAACATTTGGCATCAATCAAAGTATAAGAAAGGGGTATTAGGATTATCTTTGTCAAAGCCTTCAAGTTTTCTTTTTTTCGACCCTGCTATTTCATGATAACATGCATTTATAATGTATACATTATTAAGTCAATTAATAAGCTTTAAAACAAACATGTTTTAATTCATATCTTTTGAATGCAGAGCTAATAAGTAAAACTTTACCACATAACTTGAGATTGAAGATGGGCTCACCTATCATTTTGCTTCGAAATTTGAATGCACCAAAATTATGTAATGGCACGCGATTAGTCATTAAAAAAAATCTTGAGAAATATTCTTGAGGCTACTATTTTGAACGGCAAATTTCAAGATGAAGGTGTACTTTTACCACGGATCCAATGATTCCTTCAGACTCACCTATCCCATTCAAACGTTTGCATTTTCCAATTCACTTGGCATTTGCTATGACTTTTAATAAGTCAAAAGGTCAAATGATGCCAATTTGTGGCTTAGATTTAGAAAATCCTTGCTTTTCGCGCGGTCAATTTTATGTTGCGTGTTCGAGGGTTGGAAAACCATCGAATTTGTTTGTTTATACCCCACAAATATTAACCAAAAATATCGTGTATGGAATGGCATTGCGATAAATTTATTCTTTGTACATTAAAAATATATACCTTTTAATAACAATAGATCGAATCACATCTTTTTACCCTTTAATTAAAACAATTTTTAGTTTCTAGTCAAGTTGAATAGAAATAGTTAAGTTTCAGTTTCTATATTGAACTTAGCTCATAGTATACGCATACTCACAAGTAATCGATAGGTTTAATTGTGGGAACTGTACACTTGATGACGTCAGGCATGTAATAACAACATTTACATATAATTTTGCATCATGTAGGTGTAGCGGATGGCGCTAGGCCTGAACTCCCAATCTTATGGTTAGCAGTCCAGTAACAAATTCGTTGGGCCAAAAGTGCACTTCGGTCCGAGGGATGTTATTAGGCTTATATATGTATAGCAATCACCACAATCAAAACGAACCAGATTGTTATAACTTATTCAAGAAGGTTTGAAATTTTCGGACAACGTCTGTCGGGTCTGCTAGTATATATATATATATATATATATATACAGTAAGACCCCACTTAACGCTGTTTCGGTTTAGCGCTTTTATTTCAACCCGGGGATTCCACGAAATTGCTCGCAGCATACGGAGATTCCCCGAAATATTATGCAGCGATAGGTTTCAAATACAGTGGGACAAATAATTGAGGATACACCTTACTTTTACTTGATAAATCCAACTTTCAATCGAAATAACACATTAACTAGAAGTGCAAACGCATTTTTATTTTCACAAGTAACAAAAGGGTTAATTTACAGTAAAAATAACGAAAATCAACAAAAAAATATCTAAAATTAAAAATTTCACAAGTATTTGAAATAAACATAGGCAGAATTTTACCTCAAAAAATTGAGGATACACCAATAAAATTTTTGTATAACTACCGCTAGATTTTTTTCTGATTTCTACTGTAATAGCCTAAGTTTGGCCAATTTTATCTTAAACCTTTTCGGCTTCTACTTTTGTCTTTTGAAGTTGTTTATGTGAATTTAAAGTCGTGATTTTAAATGGAAAATGGGTCTTCGAGGAGAGACCAGTATTGATGTAAGAAAATTTATATTAAGGTTATTTAAGAAAGGAAAATCTTATCGTGAAATAGCTGAAATTGTCGTGAATAGCCACTCGTGTGTCCAGAAAATCATTGGAAGATTTAAAAGCGATGGATTAATTGAAAATAAAAGTGGAAGAGGAAGCAAAAGTATTCTGAGCGATGTAACCAAAAGGAAAATTTTGAAAGATATCAAGATTGATCCTAAACTAAGTGCAGTCAAACTAGCTGCAGAAACTTCTCGAATAATGGGCAGAAGTGTAAGTGCTGAAACTGTGAGAAATGTGATTAGACATGCTGGATATAGCAGTCGAGTAGCTAGAAAGAAACTTTTCATAAGCTTACAAAATCAGAAAAAGCGTTTGGAGTTTGCAAAAACTCATCAATTGAAGACAGATAACTCTTGGAAGAAAGTTATATTTAGTGACGAAAGTAAATTCAACATTTTTGGAAGTGATGGCAGTTGCACCGTTTGGAGAAAGCCGAACACCGCTTTGGATCCAAAAAATAAACTTCCTACAGTTAAACATGCTGGTGGCTCAATCATGGTTTGGGGTTGTATGGCTTCAAATGGGGTAGGAAATTTAGTTTTTATAGATGGTATAATGGATCATAAGCTTTATATAGATATACTCAACAACAATCTTAAAGAAAGTAAAAAAAGTTGAGTTTAGATGGAAATTTTATTTTCCAGCAAGACAACGACTCCAAACATACGGCACGTAATGTCAAAATGTGGTTCTTTTTCATTGTAAACAGCAATTGCACACACCACCACAGTCCCCTGACATCAATATCATAGAAAATTTGTGGGCCACACTTGAAATAGCGGTCCAAAAACACCAAATTAGGAACAAACCCATTTAAAGCAAGTGCTACAAGAAGAATGGAATAAAATATCTCCACATACCACCAAAAAATTGGTCGAATCGGTACCAAGACGTTTGGAGGACATTATAAAAGCCAAAGGACATGCAACCAAATATTGAGACTGTCTTTGTATGCGATATGTCACACAAATTTTATTGGTGTATCCTCAATTTTTTGAGGTAAAAATCTGCCTATGTTTATTTCAAATACTTGAGAAATTTTTAATTTTAGATATTTTTTTGTTGATTTTCGTTATTTTTACTGTAAATTAACCCTTTTGTTACGTGTGAAAATAAAAACACGTTTGCACTTCTAGTTAATGTGTTATTTCGATCGAAAGTTGGATTTATCAAGTAAAAGTAAGGTGTATCCTCAATTGTTTGTCCCACTGTACATATCCGAAAGAGTGTACTTGTATTTCTTGTTTGGTGCGGTATTGTACAGACATATTTTTATTATTGGAAACATTTGTTGACATTATTGTAAGTAGGTATAAATTTATATATTTAATACTATATTACATTGTCAAATATTTTGATCTTTAGTTTTTTACTATGGGTGATAATGAAAAAGAAAAGAAAGCAACCAGAAAAAGCATTTCACTCAAAACTAAAATGGAAGTCATTAGAAGATTAGATTCTGGTGAACGTCAAACTCTAATTAGTGTTTCATTGAATTTTCCAACTTCAACAATAAGGACCATTATGAAGATTAAAGAAAAAATACTGTCATCGGCAACTGCAACTACGTCAAGCTCTGCAACTAGAATTACCCGTTCTAGAAAAAATATCATAGAGGAAATGGAAAAACGACTATCTATATGGATTGACGACAAAATTGATCGCAATATGTCATTAAGCCAATCTATCATAATGGGAAAAGCTAGAAGAATTTTTAATTACATTCAGGCTGAGACAATTGACAAAAATGAAACTTTCGTTGCTAGTCGAGGACGGTTTAATAGATTTAAACATCGAAATAACCTTCACAACATAAAGATTACAGGAGAAGCAGCAAGTGGTGATACAAAAGCGGCGGCTGAATTTCCAGCGATATTTAAAAAAATAATTGAAGAAGGAAACTATTCTCCAGAATTGGTTTTTAATGTTGATGAAACAGGCTTGTTTTGGAAAAGAATGTCGAAACGAACATTTCTATCCCGTGAAGAGAAACGGGCACCAGGATTTAAAGCTGCAAAAAATTGCTTAACCCTTCTACTAGGTGGTAACGCAAGCGGAGATTTTAAATTAAAACCATTACTAATTTACCATTCCAAAAACCCAAGAGCGATGAAAGGCATATCTAAATCAACTTTACCTGTAATTTGGGAGTCTAATTAAAAATCATGGATAGCTGCGAAAAATTTCCAGGATTGGTTCACTGAACATTTCTGCCCGTCTGTTAAACGTTATTGCGAAATTAAAAAACTTGAACAAAAAGCACTTCTGTTAATTGATAATGCTCCAACCCACCCATCAAATTTATCAGACTTAACAACATGCATTCCAGTCGAAGTGGTTTTCTTGCCGCCTAACACAAGTGCCTTAATTCAACCCATGGACCAAGGCGTTATATCAAGTTTTAAGGCTTATTACTTGCGGTGAACCTTTAAGCAAATGTTTGAAAAAACAGACGGGGAAGAGAACCAGTCCATAAGAGAATTTTGGAAAAACTACAACATCGTGGATACTGTAGAAAACATAGGCCTTTCTTGGAATGAGGTAACAGAAAGATCTTTGAAAGGAGTATGGAAGAATATTTGGTCGGATTTAAGTAAGAGCGATGACGTTGGACACTGTCGATGTGGATGAAATAGTGGAAGAGATAGTGAAATTAACGAAGCAAACCGGTTTTGAAGGGGTAAATGTGGAAGATGTCGAAGAAATAATTCAAGAAGCAGCGGCTAGTCTTTCTAACGATGAGCTCAAGGAATCAACTGAACAAGAAGAAAACAAAAATTTTGACAGCAGTGATTCAGTAGAAGAGCAAAAAGAACTTTCGATGGCATTTGTAAAAAGGAGTTTGTTTACCATAACTGAAATAATGAATCAATTCATTGAAAATGATCCGAATTTTGACATGAGCTCAAAAGTAAGGCGTGGTGTTAGAGATGTTCTATCCGTTTATGAAGAACTTTTAAAAGAACAACGCAAAAGAAAAAGGCAAACAAGATTAGATGGTTTTATCACAAAAAGGCAGAACACTGAAAACGCGGAAGGCTAACTAAATATGACTGACTTAGAATTTTATTTGTTTTTTTAAGAATATTCGTTTTGTTATTTATATTTTGTTTTTATTTTTGCAAGAAATAATAATGTGGTATTAATTTGGGCTTTAAGAAATAAATGTTTGGTTTTATTTTTATTAAAAAAAACATACTTTTTAAATTTAATACCTAACCAATTTCCTAGCCATCTTCCCCTAACCCCAATATTTACATGTAAAGATAGCCTCGTTTAGCGCTGTTTCGCATTACGCTCTACTTTGATGGAACGTATCCCCCGCGTTAAGCGGGGTCTTACTGTATATATATATATATATATATATATATATATATATATATATATATATCGAATGTCAGGAAGAAAAAGAAAATGTAACTTTATTCTAGTTCCCTTCCCCTTTGCAGAATGTTTGCTAAATAATTATGTATTTTTCAATGAGGATGTAAATGCTTTTCTTTCTCAGTGACACACGGACCTCACTCATCAGACAGGAGCTTTATATTAAAGCTTGGTTCCTAGTATCAGTACAGAAACAAACGTAACAGTTTCTTTTAAAATAACATTTATTTTTTAAACTAGAAGTACAGCATTGATGCATCCATCATTTTCTGGATTATTCGTTACTTGAGCATATTTACCCCACACGACTTTACCACCTTGCGTCACAAGACCAAGTTCACTAATATTCACTTCAATCACGGTACCTTTGGTGATAACGCCAAGATTCGTGAACAAGGCAGAGTTTGGATTCTTCTTCACGCCAATAATTGGCAAATAAAAAGTGGCCTTTAGCTCTGGATGGGTCACGTGAGCTTTATTGAACCTCAAACCCATTGGTCGAATGAACCTTTCAAATTTAGGGGGTTTCCTCGTGAAGCCCTCACCCACAAAACAAACTTTGGTCACCATCCTCTTCCATGCCTTCTTCTTCCTCTTCCCAGTCTTGATGACTCTGAAAGTTTCAGCTTCGCTGACACCTCTGACCTTGGGCAAGGGCACGCTCCACTTCCCTGCCTTCTCTTTCCGCTTCTGCTTGATTGTGTTGGACAGAACCTTAGCCCTCAACTGGTTCTCCCTGTCCAGCAGATAGGCGGGAAGAGCCCCTTCAGGCACCTTGTCGGGATCCTTGTTTTTGGTCTTCTTCTCCTCGTGCATGCGCAGAGTCTTCTTCATTTGGACTTTCTCGGCGAACCGCTGTTTGTTGTACATTTTAGCCTTTAGGCCACGCAGCTTCTTGGCCTTCTGCGCCGTTTCATGTGGCAGACGGCCCTCCTTCTTCCGCTTCCTCTCTTCATGATCGAAGCGCTGGCCGTACCGTTTGCGATGCAACTCAATGTGTTCGTTTTGCGGCATCTTGTACTACCTGAAATAATAAAAATAAACTTAAAGCACGCTTTTATTTATGAAATAAAAACCAGAATATTGTTTCTTTATTAAAAATCCGAATGTCGAAACACAAAACCTTTAACACTGCCAAATGTACTTCTAAAAGGGAAGTGCACGAATCGGAATATTCAGTTCGATATGAGAAATGATCTCTAAGTTTTTTTTCCAAATATAATAATAAATTTCTTATTATATGCCCTCAATAAAATAACAGAACTGCAAAAGACCAGCCTATAAAAATAATCCTCATTATTTTGAATAGCTAATGTACTAGGAGTCGCTCAACGGAGAAGAGTGGTCAGTGTTCGATTTTGTGTAAGTTTAATTTATATTTCTGAATAATTTGAATTTAATTCAATCATCTGAAAACCCAACTTTTATGACAATAAATATATATAATAATGATATTTACTATTCTTCTCAAAAATTTTAAATTAGTGAATCAAAACGCTTAAAAATTCCATCCTAAATTTCTAGGATCGTTTGAAGTCACATGAAACAATAAGCAATCGACAATCTATTAAATATAAGAAAAGTGGTTTAAAAACTTATTTCTCAAAAATTATTGTTCTTTTAAATACAAATACTGATATTCTGCACTATTTATCTTTTAACTGTGAAAAATATCAAGGTTTATTTACAACGATTTTTAAATAATCATAATTCTGATTTTGAAAGAATTAATTAAAAATGAAGTAATGTAGAAAAAAACTCAAAACATCAAACTCAAAAATCACATTTAAGATAAGTTAATACACAAATTTTAACCAAGATTCAAATACCATATGAGTAAATAACAAACAATAAAGAAAAAAAATATTTATTATTTTAACAAAATATTTATGAATTCTTACTTTAATTTTAAGTTAATACTTCTGTTTGGCATGTATCTACATTGACGATCATGGCAACAATTTTTCGTCTGGCGGAAAGAAGAAAACTGCCGTCGTTCTGATAGTCATTTTTTTAACTAGGGAAAGAGAGTCGAAACTTGTTCAGATTGGCTTTAAATTAGATAGTGTGACATTCTGCTTTGATGTTGACCTCACATATCATGTCTCGCTCGGATTATTTTATGGCTACAACATACTTGTCAGTACCTGCGAGTCTCATTCATACGCGCTTGTCAAAAATCAAAAGAGTTAAATAGACAGACACAGTTTCATCTCTTTCAAATATGCACAATGTACGATTACGGCATTCCAATTTTTCGCCGGTACGAAGGCGCAGTCGGGAGTGCTTGATTACAATAAAGTAGGGTTTACATTCAGCCAGCCACAAGCTATTCATTAATATCACGCATGCGCAGAAGCTGTACAGTAGCAAGTACCGTATGTCCACCACGAGAACACTTCGAGACAAAGGCTTAGGGAAGTCGTTCAGTAACAGGTTTCTGAAGAGAAGATCCATTTCAAAGAGGAGGAATCAGATGGAAGTCTAAGGTTATTTCTTTTCTTGGCGTACATTTGAAGTGACATTGGCAGGGGTGTTTGTGGGACCCCAAAAAATCCCCTGAAACTTTTACAGACTTACTACCGACATTTTGGAGTTTCGAGAAGGGGGGGGGGAATGAAAAATTACAATTATGAAGTATCGAATGACCTAATTATAAAAGTTCAATGAATTACTTTTTTTGAAAAATTAATAACCATAAATTTTCAAACATATAAGCTACTACATTTTATGTAAACATTTTAAATTACCTGAATTAATTCTTTTTAAAAAATTATCTAATTTCTGCTGCTTTTTAATTTTCTGATGTTTATGGGCTTGTCTTTCTTTTGTGGTGAACTTCATAATTGACAGGAAGGTTGATTATTACTTTCCTCATTTACAGTTGAAGAAATTTCCTCGAGAACTGCACATGCAGAGGTAGAAGCAGTTTGCTTTTCTGCTAATGTCGAAGATTTTTCAGAGACTTTTATAGGTGACTTATCTGAAATACATGTTTTTAAGTCCTCTTGATATGTTTTCCAACTCCTGTTCATATTCAGTAAGAGATATTTGTGAATTGGATCAGTCATTGGATTTTTTTAGCCATATTTTTCACATGAGGTTTCTTTAGAAGCCATTAAATCACATTTAATAGTCTGCACTACATCAAGGGAATCAATCTTAAGAGAGGTTCTATAGCCAGTGACAAGTAATCCATTAAGTTGAATGCACTTTCCACTAATGGGCCATGGAAGCAGCTAAGGCGGGCTTTGACCAATTTAGCCAATGTAGGATACTTATGTAAGCATATTTTATTTGCCACTTTTTTTT
>JAOUZG010031243.1:0-13096 GCA_026289955.1 Argiope argentata
ACTTTTTCTACATTTTATCAGCTGTTTGAAATGAAAGGGAATATGCATTTATATAATGGTAATTCTTAAACATTCTTTGTTCTACTAAATTAGGCCTTAAATAGTAACAAATGTTTAATTTTCTGAAAGATTTTCTCTATATACATATATATAATATTCGTTTTTCTTAAATTTTTTTCTATTATATATCATTTAGAATTATTCCATTATTTATCTTTACAATCATTACAAATTTTAAAATGATATTCCGTTATATGTTGTTTATTCTTATTCCATTATTTCTCATTACAAGTTTTAAAATGACATTTCATTATATTTCATTTACAGTTATTCTGTTATATATCATTACAATTTTTAAAATGGTATTAACTTATACCTAATTATAATCATAAGTATACATTATTTTCCAATTAAAGAAATTTTAATGTAATTTCTAATGTTATAATTGTCTATAGTTAAGGGAAATTATATGAAATAAAGCTTTTACGAAATCAATTCGCTTCCAATTTCAAATCGCTCTTTAAATTTTAAAATTTTCTTAAAGAGGGAGGGGTGGATATAATGTCTTTTTATCCTAAAATAAATTTAGAAGACAAGTAACTTGAAATAACTTTCACCATACAAAAGATGCTAAGAATAGTTCTTTATAAACACTGATTCTGACTTTTCATCGGCTGAAAACTTTACTGTATATTATTGAATTTTTATTTCAAAGTCCATAACAACTTGTATACACTACACTCATTTTTCGGCATCATCACTTAATGTCCGGGGGGGGGGGGGGAGAATGTCGTCTCTTGAGTCGTGGCAGTTGATGAGTTTGTTGTATTTTTATCAGAAGATGAACATGATTTCTTTTCAGTAGTTGAAGTTTTGGGAGTTCTTTGGGCTCTAACTCTTTGTTTGGCGTATCTGAGAACCTTAGGCGAGCAGGTGAATAATATGAAAATAAAGAGTCCTTGCAGTGGGTTGAGAAAATCGGAAATAAGCCACACGACAGAGCTGTCAGTTAAGATGGCTAACACACTAAATAGCCAAGTTAGTCCCATCATGAGTCCTAACCTGACATACAGTACGAAATTCAATCTTGCCGTCTGTTTTTGTTGATCACTGACATTCTGCATCGTATTGCTCTTAATGATAGCCGCACTTAACACAAAGAAAACACTATTTACCATGAATAATATGAATGCAGGTACCGAAAAAAACATGATCTTGACTTGATTGTTAGTTAACCAACAGATCATTTCATCCCCTATTCCTGGCTTTATCCATGAAGGTATTCCTTCTAAATTATCGAGAATAACAACTATGACCGTAATTATCAAAGGCACACCCCATGAATAACATGTGTATACAATGAATTGAATCTTTTTCTTGTTCTCCGAAGTGACAGCCAGTTTTGAAGTGGCCAGCCTCAGCGACCTCCACACATCAAATGCCATAACGTTCATGCAAAAAAATGCCACCAAAAAGCAGTTTAACTGTAAAACACCGGAAATAATACAAGCTAATCCAAGAACACTTGGTATCTGTCCAATGATAACACTGGAATAGGCGATCAAAAACGCTACACTTAAAGACGCCAGATTGTATCCTGGCAAGTTTCTCAGGGGAGGCACAGAGGAAAATATGATTAAATGAACTATAATTGCTACAACAGAGATAGAACTTCCGACTCTGCCTAATATTGCAGACACCGATCGGTAAGTCATAGAATTATCATCAATAAAAGAAGAATTTTCGTCGCTGTCATCATCGCTAACACATGCATGGAGTCCATTCTCTGCAATTTCGTATGTTCCGGGTTCAAGTGTCACGGGCACCATTGAAAGTAGTACAATTGAACCATTTTCGAGTATTTTAAATTCATCCTTTTCGTACAACCACATTTCACATCGTTGCAAAATTTCTTTCTTTAATTCTTCGCTACGATTGAAACATATTTTTGTATTGTCCACCATGATGTATGTTCGTGTCGGTGTTATTGTGACATTGTAGGAAAGGATTAGCATATTACCATTTTCAAGAAACTTCACATCTTTCAGATTTAAATATTCACAGTCAGAATATTTTTTTTGCATTCCTTCGTCGTTGATAGCTGCAACGTCTTCCGGAATTATAAAGTTTTTCTCATTTTCGAAAGGGAACCCATCGCAACTCAGCATCCATGCACTAAGCAGCAAACTGCACGTGAAAGAAGCTGCATGCATAATTTGCATAAGAAAGAGTAATAGATAACAATTGCTCCTATTTCTCAATACTGCTCCGTATTTTCACATATTTTTTATAAACCTATAAATAAAAATTAAATTTAAAAATCAATATTTTTTGTTAGTTCATTTCATTTTTAAAAAATGTTCAGTAAACTCAGATGGTAAAATAAATAAACCAGAAAGGTAAAAATAAAACTTTTATATTATCAGTATTATATAGAAAAATGTTTGCTGCATTTTGAACATATATATATATATACTATTGTTATAATCTTATAGAAATATAATTGATTTTAATATTTAAGACTAATGTTCGGTTTGAGCAAAAATGAATCGATTGTATTTTAAAATAACTAAAGAAATTAAACATATTAAACAAAAAGTTTAGCCCTTTTTTTATGTCTGGTTAAAACTAGGGTTAGCTTAAGGCAATAAGAAAAATGTCGCTTTATGGCCGTCTCTGGGGGGGGCGATAATTTGTCGTTATATATTTTGTAAATAGTAATAAACGTATAACAAGCGAGCATTTTTGTTTGGGGTTTTTTAAGTAATTATCAAATTCATAAATAATATAAAATGTTCAAATATTTTATATAATCACATACAGTTATCGAAACGTTAGCCATCATGAATTATATTTTGTTGCTGTGTACTGCTATTTTATTGCTATCACTGTTAATAACGTTTGATATATACTGTGAAGCTATGAAATGATCAAAAGTGTTTGGTCTTATTACATATTATTTGAAAATGAATAACATCTTTAAGGTTTCATAGATATTGCAAAGGAATAAGTTTTTGGGCTTCATTCCATATTGATAAAAAGTAAATAAAAGTTTTAAGGTTTCATAAATATTAGAAAGTAATAAAATGCTTGAGATTTCATAGATATTGAAAATGAATGAAAATATTAAGGTTTTATAGATATTGGAAATGAATGAAAGTCTCATAGATGTTGAAAAGGAATAAATCTTAGCTTTGAAAAGAAAGTTTTTCGCCTTATTGAAGTTTAAAATAATGCTGGAAAAAATATTCGTTAATGTGTTATTATAAAATTAAAAAAGTAGTATTAATTATAATTTCCACTTTCAAAATAATGTTGATACTGACTTTAATATAAAATATCTTGTAATAGCTTTCAGAACCAAATTTTGAATATAAATCCAAGATAGTTTTATAAACTTTTGTTTCGCATTCATTAAATATATTTATTTATGACACAGATAACAGGATAATCACCTAAAATTTATCTCTTAGGTTCTCTTATAATTAACTGTATAAATACTTATTATGTATTTATCATTATAGTTAGAAACTCAGACTGTAAATTTATTCTAGTTTTTAAATATGTATTTAAATTTTTAAATAATTATAAAATTTTCTGTAAGTTTTATATTAGGGAAACTCACAATTTTCTGTAGTACAGTAATTTTTATTCTGTAATACTATTAAGAGCTTTAAATTATATAAAAGTTTTCAATAGATTGCTTAAACAATTTTTCATCGATTTTTTAAAAATAATATGGGGGTAAGAAATTGTAGTTATTCTTTAAGATGCATCTAGCAGAATTCTGAACCAACGAAATAAAATAATTTAAATTCATTTATTTGGCAATATCGTATAAAATTTAAAACTAGTGAGAAATTCGTTTTACCCAAATAAATAGAAATAAAGTTAGAAAAATATTTTTTAGTTTGTTTTAATTAAAAAACACTGAGCACTAAAACTGCTAAAACTTGCAGATATACTTATTAAAAGAAAAAAAAACAATTAAGTTATTTTTAAGAGATCAAACTAATGAAAGACTTCAAACATTTGCTTTATCAAATTTGCAAAAATAAACTCAAGTAAGTTATTGTAAAGTGAAATCAGAAGATAAATAAAGGTTTATTTTTAATGACAGAATATTCATAACATACATATACTATATAAAAATATTTTTGAATTATTTCTTTACTATTTTAACTTTTACCGTCTAATTGTATAGAAAGCCTTTCTTAATTAAGTGCTTATTATCATCTTGCTATAAAATAGAAATGAGAAAATTTCGTTGTAATTAACCAACGGTTCAAAATGCCTCAACTCAAAAATATACAGGGTAAGTCAAAATGAATATAGCGATTACAAACGGCTATAACTATTTAATGAAAAAAGATATATCGATAAGATTTACACAGAATGTAGACGGAACTTCAAAATTTATTAACGTAAAGCGCACGTGCAGCCAAGCGGATGCCTGCGCATGCGCGAAATCGAACTTCGCAACGACAAGAAACCTGTTCAGCGCGGCGTCTCATTAGTGGAAATGGCTAGTCCCGTGCAGAAAGCATTCTCTGTGTTGGAATTTCACAGTTGCCGTTCTGTTATTACAGTGCAGAGAAAATTTCGTCAGCGGTACAATGAAGAACCTCCAAATGCGAACAACATACGCAGATGGCATCGGATGTTTGAGGAAACAGGATGTTTGTGCAAAGGAAAAGTGTGAAAAAAAGACAGAGTGTTTGTGTTTCCCTTGCCCAAAACAATTGAAGAACTGAAAGTACGCATTTGTAATGCGCTTGAGTCGGTTAATGAACAAATGCTTCAGAAGGTATGGCGTGAAATGGAATACCGATTAGATGTTGTCCGTGTGACCAAGGGAAGTCACATAGAACATCTATGACTTCTGTATATAAAATTTTGAAGATTCTTCTACATTCTGTGTAAATCTTATCGATAAATATTTTTTCATTAAATAGTTATAGCCGTTTGTAATCGCTATATTCATTTTGACTTACCCTGTAGTTCCTGTTTTTTTTATTTATATCTGAATATTATGTTGTTTTGTTTCGAAATTTTTAAAACCTCAAAATGCGTGAGCAGAAAATAAAAGGCAGTACGTAAGAGGTTATTCCCCGATAAAGCATAAAGAAGAAATGGGAAATCCAAACAGAGCAGCGAGGGGAGGTATCGAAAGGCGTATAATAATAACATAATTTTTAAAACCTTCATTTTCAATTTTTCTAGCTGCAAAATAGATTTTGAGATGGGATATATAAATGGCGTGGGATGAGATGGGCGAAATAGATTTTCGATTGATTTTGAGATAGGAAAAAAGCATTGCTTTTCTAAAAATTAACGGCTGCACGATGCAATAATCACGTAATCATTTAATCATTCCAAACCAATTTAAATATGATTTCTGTAAAAAAAATAATTATGAAATCTTCAATCGTAAATTTCAAGTTCTCATGCAAGAACATTACTATTTCTAAGGCATTATTTATCTTAATTAAAGTCATTAACAAATTACAATCCCGAGACTTCTCTAAAGATATATAACAAAATTTTGGAGCTCGACCGATTATGAGATGAAATAACAGCTATGATGTCATAGTACTTCGTCAGCCTTTGAAAAAATGCTGTCAAAGAAGCTTACTTAATAATAAAGCAATATTGGTAAAAGCAGGTCAACCTTTTAAAAACTCAACTGCTGTCAACAAATAATAATGCAACACTGGTAAATGCAATTAAAATTACTTTTTGCCCGTAAATTTCGGAGTTATCAAAACCTCCTAACATTATATTTTCACATGATAAAAAAATGGCCTAGGGGAAAAGTTTTGAAGCATGAGCGATTTTGATAGAACAAAAAAAAATATTTTTCCTAATATCGATGCATATGTAATTTGATAATTACATGATGGTTTCAAAACTATTTAAATTAGAAAATGACTTAACTTAATTAGGACAAACAGGTACTTAAACAATAATAATGTTCTGTCATGAAATTTGCAATTTCAAATATATATTGAACAGAAAACATTCTCACAACGTTACAAAAAATGAACATCATAAAAAGTGTGAAAATGACTTACCGCTATAATGAAAAGTCACTTTTTTCTTCAAAAATAAACAAAGCCGATTCTTTTATAATCGTTATCACATACATCTCTTTTCAAATAAGTGCAAAAATCCTTGCAGTAGAACAGTTTCATTTCACTTCTTTTATATTTACTCTACAAAAAGACTTTCAGTGGTAAACGAGATTTCGTTTATATTTTGTTTTCTCAATGTTGATTTTATCATGATTCTCATAATTTTGAACTTGAGTATAAATAGGCTGCAACAAAACTTTAAAAAGCAGCAGATTATGTCCAGAAATGGTATCTTTTTTTTAGTTTTAACTAGGATTTAAAATTTTGACTTTGCGACGTCTCTTAGGAACAAATCCGTTTTCCGCATCAAGATTCGGCTGTTGAAAACTCAGTACGTGACTGAAAGAACTATAGTTGTAACTAATATCCGAATGACTTGGCATTAAATAACAAAGAGAAACCGCAGAAAAGAGCGCCAAACAAATTGACTCACTTCCCGACGTTTTTACATTGTCATTGCACGTGTTCGAAATTATTGTATTCTGTTATTGAATGAAACATCATAGAATGCGATTCAAATAAGCAATGCAAATTTCATGGTTAGACTATAAACACCTCTCCATTACAAATTTCGACTTCATGCACACGCAAGTGTGATCGCTCGCACTACAAATTGTAGTGTTTGATATAGTTGATTGGACACGTATGAAAAAAATTAGAGTTTGCCTTTTTTTTAATTAATAGGAAATTCTGCAAAATTTTGGAGAAACCTGACAAATGGTTTTTATGAATGCTTAAAAAATTTATATCATTAATTCGTTAATTTTGTAGTATCTAAGGCAAATATGGCTCATAGATATGCAAAACTGTGTGCTGCAGCTGGGACCAAATAATTAATTTCTGAGACCTAATATACATTCATTGTAAATTCCTTGTTCTAAATTTCAATTTGCACGAAATTTTAAAAAATATTAAAAATCGAAATATAAACATAATGGGTAAAAATTTTGAAATATAAATATCATACATAAATATTTTTAAAAACGTTTTGTGTGAAAAAGTATTTCATTTTTAAATTTTAATCAAAAATGAAAAAAAAAATCCAAGGATTACATGCAATACAATTTTACAAAAACATAGTTATTATATCTATTCAGAATCTTATATCAATGCATCAAAATTTTCGTATGTTCAATTTTTTTATATTACCTTTCGTTTTCCTAAAATTATGTTTTACAACAAATATAAAAGCTAGCATAGTATTCTAAATATATTTTCAATAAAAAATTAAGTAACACAGCAAAACTTATATACAAATACATTATTTTCAGGAACAACAGAATTCATCTATTATCATATTACAGAAAAAATTCCTTAATTAAAAAAAGTGTAAACTATTCCAATGCTTCGAAGTACTTATGTAATGGCATTTTATGAGTAAAGTTGTATCTGAAGTGTTATACAAATATCGAAGAAAGCTTTTGTACTCTTAACATTTAAAAAGAATTAGCCTTTCTAGCATCATAAATATTTTAATTCTCTTTACTAGAAATTGCCCTTATTAAAATTACTTTTAACAATATTCAATCTATTTAATAAAACTTATAATTTTGAGGAATATTAACCACTCATTTGAGGATAATATTTAAGGAGGATTTAATAACAACTTCATAATTTTGTGAAATAAGTATAACTAGCTTTATTCACCATTTTGAACTCCATTATTTTGAATTAAATATTAACTTATTTAGAATTAATTATGAGTTATACTCTGTAAAACTCTACGGCAGGAAACTTTGTTCCATTTTTCACAGATATTTCAATTACATTTTAATAAAACATTATTAAACGATAGTAACAAAAAAACTTCGAAATTTGCATTGGAATAATTTAGAAAAGTTTTTAAAAATGAAATAACTTACTGAATAAAAACTTTCAAGTCGAAATCTTTTGAAGTATTGGTTAATGCAATGTTCTACGCTTCAAAATACCTCAAGAGAAATATCAAAGTTTCTATTTCGCCTAAATCAGTGTCTTTATATGGAATATTCTTTTACAAATTGGTTCCAATTTCAATTTTTTGTGGGCAATCGATATCTGTTTTGATTGTAGAGCTACTTTTCTTACAACGTGTGCTTTATTCTATCCTATTATATGAAATTCAGAACTACTTTTAAAGAGATAAATTACGATAAAAAATACACAAATGAAAATGGCAGCAGTTGGAGAAGAATAAAGTACGCTTCGCTAAAAAACACATCGTTCGCTTCAATGTATCAGCACCTCCACTTCGCACAAGACGCGGAACCTCCGTTTATCAGGAAGGATACGAGTGCCCGGTATTTTTGGCTCATATCATTATGAGAAAAAAACGTATTTTCCTTCCTTTTTGGAACTTTTTTGGGGAAATTCCTCAATCCGATTCACTTCTCGAAGCAACGTACTATTAGCGCATTTTAAGAATGGAAATCGTTTGGAAATACAATTTATTTAAATTGATAAAATGCTTATAAATATTTACTTATATAGATCAGAACGCCTAATCATTTATCCGTAACTGAACGGTTTAATTGGTATGTTTTTTTATGAAATACCAAAATATTTACAATAGCAATAAACAAAAAAAAGCAATGTGCAGAAATTAAAAACATTATTCGAAATGATTATAAAATGAAACCATTTACAAAAGATGTTCTATTTTGAAAAATCGTTTGGAATAATAATATGCAGAAAGAGGTGAATAATAATAATAATAAAATACCTGGATTCTGTGTTTACGTGTTATCATGACATAGTAGCTGAGGATTCAGTTTTAAAAACCAAATTATAAAAATTGGTTAATAGTAACAAAGAAAATCTCTGTTTGAAAGATATTTACGAATGCAAATCTATATAAAGAAATTGTAGAGTTTTTTTTTCTCCCCTTAGTCTTTTTGAGTCGGACATTTGATGTTGAAATCTTCGAGGGCAAAAAAAGATCTCTATTTTCACAGATAATTTTAATTATTCTATGGATTATTTGCCTGGAGGGGAAGTTTCACTTATTCAGAAAATACATTTCAAAACTTTATGAAGTGATGATGTGAATTTATACGCTTTATCTATTACGTTACTTTTCGAAATCCAGTAAGCGAATGTCGGTATCCCCCGCTGAATCGAAATATGTTAAATAGGAAGGTGAAACATCAATAATAGGTAGGACGTGGTGGCCTGTTAATAAGGTATCGACTCGGAGAGGTAAGGTTACAATTTCGAGACCCGATTTCACTGAAGAACCGTCGTGTAAGGAGGTCAGTTGCACGTTACGTTTGTCATGGCCAAACGTCCTCCCGTTGGGGTGGTGTGGAGAGGGGTTGCAAGCTCAGGTGTCGACTTCGTCATCACACCATGGTTCAAAATTAAGTTGTCCTTCCCAAAATAGCATTAGTGTTGCTTTGCAACGGGACTTTAATATAACTAAACTAAAAACCAAAAGTAATCTAAATAATTGATTACATTCTTGTACATTCCAAGCATTACAGCTGTATGTCAATATTCATGGATAGGTTCCGGTAAAAAGCCAAAAAGATACTATCAGAGGAATGAGCATATTAGTGAACTTTTAATTTACTGCTTGGACTTATAAGCTTCAGCAGTTTTCTCATGGTACTATATTACTTTAAATATTGTGAGGCTTTTTAGAACTTTGAAGCCAGTTCTTCAGTTGTTGGATAATAAAACATTATTGACCCTTTAAATAACATAAATTCAAGGTGGATGCTTAGAATGCAAATTTCTCGTGTGTCAGAATATATAAAGTGTTGTTTGTTTTGAGTTTTGATAAGTTATAAACTTATACTTATTTTTTTATATTATGCATATAATTATTTGATAAAAATATTTTTTGAAAAAAAAATTTTGAAACTTTCAAATTACCTTTTAATATTTTAACTATTATACGTATAAATAAGGAATATTGTAACTGGTTTTTATGTTCGTTAATGGTCCAAATTTTTTCAACAGAAAACAACGGCCAAGAAAAGTTCAAACAAAATCATTAAACTGTTCGTAGAAGACTAGAAATATCTTCCATTATTAAAACAAGAGTAGTTATTGCAAGTTATAATAAATGAAAGATGGTTGGTTAATTGAGTTTTATTGGCGCAAGAGCCAATAAATGAAAGATGGATTTATCAATTCAACTTTTTCTGCTGATGTTCTTAAATAGGAATTATATTGATGACTTGAGCTAAAAAACTATTCACCTTGTTTTATATACAACATAAGCATTGAAAATTAGCGTCTCTTCTTGTAAATCGTCACTCACTTTTTCTTTCCTTTTTTTCTGACTTTTTTATTTCATTGATTTCATTTTCCGTCAGAATTATAAATAAACATGTGCAAGAGAATATTTGTAAGAAGATTCACAATCACAGAAAGTAAAAAGTATATGTATCGACAACCATTGTCTGGATTTTTAAAAAAATGATGAAAAGCACACATAAGCACAAATAAACGCATGAAATTCAATAAAAAGCAAATGATTTTGAAAATTCTAACTCGCTGTTTTCTGATTGATTGGGAAAATAAAGAATAACGTTGTTTAAATAGATTTTAAATAAAACATGCCATTAAAAATACTTATATTAATATACTAATCGACAGAAATATCTTTTCAATTATTTCTTTTAATTAACTTTTTTGTGTTTCTAATTAACTTTAAAATGCTGCCACTGGAGCGATATTAAATTTCAATAATTTAACAAATAATGAAATTCTGTTAATCTTAAAATAAAGGATTATCATCGAGAATACACAAAGGTGCAAAAGTTCAAAATTCTGAAATTTTAATAACAGATTAAGGAAACGATTACAAAATTTCATCTTTACAAATATGAAACCAGTTGAGACAAAATGTATATAAGATAAAACATTTAAAAAGATGATCATGACGACTGTTCAAAACTGTCAAAATTCTCGAAAATAGCTGTCTTCTCAAGTAGTTTTTATTCGTTATTTTATTGAAAACGCTCTTTTTGGTAAAATAAATCATCACTTAGTAATCATGATACTTTCAATAGTTTCAGAGGTGTCATATATCTAGATATTGGAATGATCGCTCTGGTTTATGCAGCAGAAAATTTTATCATTCTTAAGAGCGACTTACGCTGGGAATTTCCCCCTTAGTCATAAGACTACCTCCGGAGGATTACGTGGCCTGTTTTGTTTTTTTCCCCTTGAAGTTTTATTTATTAAAGGGATTTTCGCATAATGTTGCATTAAAACAGTGTGCAGTATGATACCGAATTTTGTTATATGAAAAACTATTAGAGATATTATGCAAATTGAACAAGATAAGTAGATTTAACATTAAATAACAGTTTTCAAATACCGTTTAATCAATCGGTGAAGCGTCAATAAATTTAGTGTTAACATTTTGATAGATGTTTTTTTTTACTTTCTATTGTATCTGTTAAACTACATAAACTAAATCATCATAATCGACTAAGAGTTCAAATTCTGTCTACTGTTACATGAAATAAATTCAATTTCTTATTTTCTCTTTTAGTAGATATAACAAAATTTTCAGAATCTTAAATAATTTCAGTTTAAACTTCAAAATGTGTTATACGTAAAAAGTGAACTCTGCAGAATTATGACAGAACTCTGAAAACATGCCCATAATAATACCAACTATTTGAATTATAAACTAAGGTTGTCCTTATCATTTCAAATATTTGAATCGTGATAGTCTACTCAAATGAAGGTGAATTATTCAGAATTCAAAATTTGATTGGATTGCATTTATTTTAATTAAATATTGGAATTGGTGTTTTATGCTATCAAGACATGACATGACAAAATGATGTCATATCATGATGATGTTTGATGATGATGTGACATCACGCATGATGTCACACATGATGTTTTTATCATGACATAATCATGTTCATCATCATCATGAAATTTAACATAAACTACAAGTAATTATTTATTTGAAAAAATAGTAAAATATAAAATCGTTTTCGGTTTGATATACCTTCTCAAAAATACATGTTTTTTCTAAGGTAAGAAATATTTCTATATAATATAAGAAATTTTCTAAAGAAAGAATATGTGTAAGAATAAAACAGTAAATAAGATACTATTCTTCAGGAACACGTAAAGAATAATTTTATTGAATAAGAGAAAATATTAATCATTCAGTTATTATATACAATATTTTGATAGTAATATAGCTTAAAGATACAAATCAACATAATCATGCATTCACAAAAAGCATCATTATAATGAAAAACTATCATTTTACAGAGATACAAATATGGTTAAATATACATATGGTTTGCATTTGTTTGTAGAAAAACAAGGAAAAAAAGACATTTTGTACTATTTGGTAACTTGATGTACTAAGTATGAAATATTCATTAACTTACTTAATTATACACTTGTGCTTTAATAAAATGTTACATTTAATCAAATTCTCAATAACTAGATGTATTTCCTATGAAATTTTTAAGTGAATAGTGTGTGAATAGTACATATCATGCACAAGGTATATAAAAATTAATAATTTTATTGCATCTTATATCAAATAGAAAAAATGAATTTTAAATAATTGAATTTATATTTCAGTTTCGAAAAGTTTATCGGTTTATGATTATACTGAATTTCTTGATTAGACTAAGTAGTGTTGTTTCACATGATTAAACTTTAAATCTACTATAATTAATTTAAAAATAAATTAGTTTTGAGTCCTCTAGTACATTTTTACTTCATTTGAATACTTGGGATAAAAGAACAACAAATGATTTTAAATATTTTATTCAAAAAATTACACAATTCAGATTTTTATGATTTCGCAACTGATGTTTGTAAAGCGGACTTTTTTGTTTAGTTGGAAATTTGATGAGAAAAGTTAATAAATCTTCAGTTCCAAAGCATGAAAAACACTCACAGTGAAATATAGTATTAGTGGAGTAAAAATATTGAATAAATTAGCTGAATGTATTCATTCAAAAGTTTGCTAGTTGTTAACTATATAT
>JAOUZG010031253.1:0-10277 GCA_026289955.1 Argiope argentata
AGCAACCTCAATGGTCGAGCTGCCATCGTGCTCATTACTACTGAAAGCTCATCCCGGAAAATTTCCCGCACTTCAGAACAAACCACGTAATTCTGGACTTTAAGTTTTGCCGATCGGGGATGGCGCCCTTCGGGCGCCGGGGCCCCTAACCATATTCCTTGTATCCTTGTCTCTACATTAGGAAATGTAGATATTAGTCCTCCGATTATTAATTTGTACATATCAATAGGATTTGTAATTTTTTCTTCTTTTATGAGGGTAATAAAATGTACAAATTCATCTTTAAAATTTCTAGTCAAAATATCATTTTCATATTTTGGCATATGTTATCCACGCAGTCATTAAATGTGACATCGATCATATTAAAATTTAAAAAAAATTCCAAATTCCAATAAAACCTCTCTGTAAGTCGCACCCCTTCACAATATATCTGCAATTAATCCATCACAAATAACCTTGTGTATATTAATAACAAAATTTTCTTTTGGACTAAAATTTGTTTCGTTTAATGTTATTTCGTCAAATTGTAGTTTTCTTTTTCTTATCCGTGTTTCCCGATAGTTCCAGTTCTTGGTCAATGCATTGGCGCCGATCTCAATATCTTCGAAGTTGGTCCGGACAATCTTTATAAAATCGGATAGCGATTATTCCTGTAATACGTATATTTGTCCTTATTCCTGTAGTAGATTTGTTGTAAGCAGTAAATTATACCGTGTATCTTGCAATGATTTGCTTGTACTATTTATTCTTTGTAATAATTTATCCCATAAAACAGTTAATAAAACTGTTTCATAAACGAAACATTCTGCCAATTTTTTTGCCTCCAATTTTCTTAGAAGTTTTTCAGTATCCGACGTGCTAATTTTGGTTAGAACTTCTTTAATATTTTGATAATTACTTTTTAATGCAGAAACTGTGTCTGCTCTTGATGACCACCTAGTGTCACTTATTCCTTTTAAATTTGGAGATTGATTTTCCAAACTATTATTAAGCATATTCCATCATCGAGTAGATGCCGAGAAATATAAATATGAATTCTGAACAAAATCAAAATATTTTAATGCACCAGAACATGATTCTGCTGCACAATTTCATATTAAATTTAATATATGGGTTACGCATGGTACAAAGACTGCTGTATTTATGTGCTGTTTTAGTCTTGCTTGCAGTCCACTGTATTTCTCTGCCATATTTGCCGCGTTATCGTAGATTTGGCCCCTACAATTTTTAATATCTATAGACAAATCTTTTAAAAACTCAAGAATTATTTTTCTAAATATTCAGATTTGTGGTTTTGAATATTAATAAAGCCGAAAAATCATTTTTATGTCCCCATTTTTACTAACAAATCTCAAAATACAAGTAAGTTGGTCTACCTGAGATATATCCGGAGTAGAGTCCACAATCAGTGGCGGATTTCCGAACAGGCGCATGAGGCGCGCGCCTCGGGCCTCGAGCCTCATAAATTAAGGGGCCTCAAAATTTAGGTCTAAAATAATAATCTGTATAATAAAATATGTATTTATTGTTTCCTGTAACCATTTCTACTCCGAATATATAAATATTTCAATCGGGATGATTGTGTAGAAATGATTACAGGAAACAATCCAATTCTAGATTATCATATTATTTACATGAAAGGATTAAAATAATAATAATAATAAAACATGAAAATGAATCAAGTCTCTTCTGTCTCGTTCACTTCCTCTTCGACCCTCTTTTGGTTCCCCCCCCCTGGTACCACATGACCTTTCCCCTCCTCGGAGGTTTGCTATCGTCGTCGTTGGAAGCAGAGGAACGGGTATTAAGTACAGCTAATATTTTTTATGCGACTAATTTTTTTTAAAAAAATGTATTAGCCATCCACCGAAAAGAAAGTTTGAATCGGGTGCTTCGAAACACAAAAGGCAAAAAGTAAAAGAAGAATATGTTGAACGATATCAAAATTCACTCAATAAGTTCATTATAACGTTTGAAAAACAAGCTAAAATGGAAAACAAGCCAGAAAGAGCAGCTGAGCAACCTGATACTGTATGTGTACCTAAAAGAACCAATAAGCAAATTGAAATTGAATATGCACATGAAAAAAACGATGAGAAAACCGAAGTGGAATATGAATTGAAACAAATTAATGAGCAAGTTGAAATACAATGCGAATCTGAAAAGGTTGATGAGTGTACTGAAATAAAATGTGCACAAGAAAAAATCCCTGACCAAGCTGAAGTTGAAAATGAATTCGAAGAAATTGGTAAGCGAAATGAAATAAAATGCAAGCCTAAAAAGACAGACGAACAAATTAAAACAGAATATGCACAAGAAAAAACCGATGAGCTAGCCGAAGCAGAATGCGAATTCGAAAAAATTAATGAGCGACCTAAGAATGGAACTCAAGAATCACCAATTTGTAATTTTAAGAAGCAAAACAAAATAGCTGATTCTGACTGTGGTAAACATTTCGTGGTCACAGAGAAGATACAACTTCCAATCGAAAAGGAAATTTCTTGAGTTGCGTTGATTATTTGGCAGAATTTGACAGTTTTCTAAAATTGCATTTGGAAAAATTTAGCAATCCAGGGAGTGGAAATGTCAGTTATTTATCTCACACGATATGTGACGAATTCATAAGTTTAATGGGTGATGAAGTTAAGAAACATCTAATAGCTGAACTTCAAGAAGCAATTGTGGAAAGTGGCGGATTTTGAGTTTCGGAGGCCCGAGGCGCAATTCAATTTGCCCTCCCCTCCCTTACAGTTATATTTATAACTAGCCGCCTTTGGCGACCAGTCGGTTCGCCAGTATTAATGCTCGCGAAAATTTTCATATAATATTTTATGTAGCTGTGTCTTATAACAGGTTTTTCACCAAAATATTTGTAAACCAAACAAATTTCGATAATCATATAATTCATTTATAGTATTATTTTCTTCAGATGTTCTGTTCATTGTACTACTCATCTTTCTCTTTTTATCCGAGCAATGATTGTCCCGGAATTGATATTTTACCTAAATGGTGGAGGGAAAGGTCTAAAATTCTACGTTTTTATAAAATAAGGACATTTAAATTTTCATAAATGTAAACACACTAAACAAATAAAGACACAATTGGTTTTCAAGAGATGCGAAAGTTTAATAACAGCTTGGAAAATGCCGCGCACAGAGGAAATAATGGTGACACACACACACTTTTTTTCTTTATTTTTCTATTCTTTTTTTCTTCATTACTTTTCTTTCTACAAACCCTTTTTGCTCTCTGTTATTCTTTTTTTCTTTATTTATTACTTTATTATGTATTTATTTTGAGCAGACATCGATTAAATATCCATACAGACTAATAATAAAAGCAACTATTTTCTTTCTTTTTTAAACATCCCGTTATCTATAAATGAAAATCAACTGACTTCGCGTATTTCTTTCTAAACAAATCATAATTCATTACTTCCTGCTGTCTTACTCTGCTAGCAAGATACTTCCTGCTATCTTACTTACTTAAGGAAATGAAGATTTTTGGCGGGAAAGTAAGAAAAGTGTCGTTTCAACTATTTTCCACGCAGTTTTTTCATTTTTTCTCTCCATAAGAACCATCCTCGTGTCTTAACGAAAATATTAAAATAAAAATTAGCCGAATCGGTCGAGCCGTTCTCTAGTTTTGCGCTTAGCAACGCATTTCGAGTTGCATTTTTTATTAATATAGATATGCACTCTCCATATATTTTTCCCTCTGTTAAGCTCTGTATACGATTTTTTGTGTTAAAAAAAGAACTGGGGTGGGGAACCTAGGTACATAAAATTGAAAATTCAAATCAACTTTTTCATTCTAATTGGCAGTATTTAAAAGGATGTCGAAGTTCAGGGTGTGTTAATGCTGTTCTTAAAAAAGTAGGTGCTGTTTTGTACCATAGTTGCGCAATATTTTTCAGAGATACATGCCTAAAATTTCATTATACACTAAATCAATTAGTATTGAATAGAGTTGTTTTTCTATTTTGGGAATAAAAATATTTTCGTTTTGTTTTAAAACGTTTTCAGAATCAGCTGATATTTTATTTTGTTGTTTTAAAATTACAAGTTGTTGATTCTTCTGTTCCATTCTCGGATCGCTCATTAATTTCTTCGAATTCTCATTTTGCTTCGGCTCACTCATCAGCTTTTTCTTGTGCTTATTCGGTTTTAATTTGTTCATCTGGCTTTTTAGGTTTGCATTAAATTCCATTTCTCTCGTCAGTTTCTTCGAATTCATTTTCAACTTCAGCTAGTTCAGTTATTTTTTCTTGTGCATATTTTGTTTCAGTACGCCCATTTATCTTTTCAAATACGCATTCTTGTTCAACTCGCTGATTAATTTTTCTTTCTTTTCTATAGCATGACTAAAATATTAAAAAAAAAATCAGTCGCATAAAAATATTAGCTGGACTAATTGAGGACTTTTCTGAGTTAAAAAAATTTCCCCTTCGGTTAAGAGGAGAAAGTAATAAGTTTATTTTATCTTTTTGAGCAGTATCAATGCCTAACGATTCGTATTGTGAATTAACCCTGTTTTTAACCTTCAAATGTGCACAAAAAAAAATAAAGCCACAATATTTTCAAATTACATTTATCAATATTTTCAAAAATACAAAAATAGAAACGAAAATTTATTAAAAAATTCTATGCATACCAATCTTCACATTGGTCAAAGGTCAAACACAGAAATGAATTCCTTTCCACAACACAAATCAAAGTCAATATTTTTCAAACGTGAAACGCTAAATCGCTAACAGGATGCTTTGGAGAAACTAACCTCCTTGAGCTAAGATCTTCTAACCAAGGTCGCTAACTAAAATGCGTTCTATGTCCTATTATACAAACACGTTCATTGCCTTGAGAGCCGTTCCTGTACTTCATAGGATCCGAGTGTGCAGGAGGGTGTAATAGTCTATCTATCTCTTTAGTTTCGTACAAGATGAAAGATGTAAAATGCCTCCCCCCTCCGAGTTGACTTTTTACTCTCTCATTTTCAGAAAAGTTGGTTTTTCAAGGGTACTGACACTGCATGATTCTTTGATTCTGATAGATGAACCGAGAATGGTAATAGAGTGTAAAAATGAAAAACATTATTAAAAAAAATATCCTCTTTTTTAAAAATTTAAATTATTATTTTAGAACTAAATTTTGAGATCCCTTTATTTATGAGGCCCGAGGCGGGCGCCTCATACGCCTGTTTGGAAATCCGCTTCTGACCACAGCTGTGTATCTAACTTCCTACATTATCGTTTGCGCTAGCAATGCTATGCGTAGGGAAGAAACGAGTCACTTCCTTTTTTTATCTTCGACTCTCGCTTCGTCGATACTGCTACGTTCAATGGTGGCGGGGTGGTCGGCTGTACACAAGATAAGAGTTTAGATATTTCATTACGATGCAAGTGAAATTGAAAGCGAGTTTTGTTTTGTTTAATTTAGTGGAAGAGTTGTCAGTTTGAAACAGAATACTATTTTCACTTTCATGTTGCACGGCAACTGTCGTAATCTGAAAACTATGCTGTGTTAAAATAGGTACGTACTGATAATTTCATGTTCTTAATTCCGTTTTATTTTCTTTTTTCTTGAAAAAAATAAAATAAAAACGTTCGTGGGAAATTTTGTAAACGTATGCTCATCTCAGTTTGTTATTAGTGAGTAATATGTGTTAATTTGATTTTAACTTTTGAAAACATAAGTTAAATTAAAAGTCTAATTTAATTAAAGTCTCTAAAATAAGTCTAATTAACTTTCATTTGCTTAACCACTTGACATACGAATTTATTCAACTTCCTAATTAGATGACACAGCCAATATTAAACATTTATTGTTATTTTAATTAATATAATAATATAACAAGTTATAAGATAATGAAAAGTTTCCAAATGATTCAGGCATTTTAAATTACTGAATACTTTCACTTAATTGCAGGTTTAAAATTAATAATTCAATAATTCGATGCGCGTGTCAGAGACGTCATTGTATGTGAAGTGGTTAATAATCATCAAAACTAAATAAAGCAAATAAATCTCTGGACTTCTTGTCAAATGTATTTTTGAAATAAAATTAGAGAAATATTTTGTGAAATTTAATGTTTTAAATAAGAAAAGTAAATGCGAAATATAATAATAATTTGATATATATATATATATATATATAACAATTATTTACTCTTTTAAACATTTCTGATTTTGTGTTACAATATAAAAATAATATAGCTACGTCTTTTGATCTATTTATCATACGCATGTTACGACTGAAAATTATGGTCTTAAAAAATAAATAGTTTGTCTGACCGCAAGAAAAATGTTTTAAAATTCTAATTATGGACTAATATCTGCCACAATTGATAATATATAAAATACGTCTATGGATTTTAAATAATGCATAAAAATATGCATTGCGATATTCAACACAAAATATGCTAAATATTTTCTCTACTTACCAATTAAAAGCCGAACAGAAAATTTTCCTTATATTTGGATGACAATTTTTCTTCTTTATATTAGTTTTATGTAGTGCTAATAGATGGCAGCATACTTCAGAGCAAAATGAAAAGATTCCGAGACTGAATGACGTCATATTCAATGACGTTGCTTCATAGCTAGTTGCTTCGGATTTTAAACACATGCTTGTTTTCATAGTTTTCTTTTAAAATAATGAAATTGATTATTGAAATCTATATCAGAAAATAATTAAAATCTTTTGGAATTTTACTAATGCGTTTAAATTATTTAATTTCATTTTTTGAAAAAATTGTATTGATTAAAAATATAGTATCTCAAATAAATTCCATTTTAAAATAGGGATTTATAAAAATAAATAAAAAGCTAGAAATAGTTGAATAAATTCAATAAATATTTTAGAAACATTAATATAATTCATTTACTTAACTTTAAATAGTTATTCACTACTGCTAATGTAATTCAAGATATTTTATTTCCAAAAACTGAGATTAAAATTGTACTTGACTATATATATATATAAAAGAATGATTAACTTATAATGCTTTAATCAGTTTAATTTTGACTTATGTTTTTGGAGAAAAAAATTAATTTCTGTGTTGTTATATTCTAATGAAAGCATACTCATTCTTTATTTTAATTTCTTTGTTTTGATTTTTAGTGCAATTCATAATTCATTACGAAAATATTTTAAAATTTTGTTAGAACTTTTTTTTTCTTTTCAAAAAATGAATTATGAGATGCCCCCAATCATATGGCATCAAAGTGTGTCAAAAACTTTGAACTGAAAATTATATTCTTAGAGCATTAAAATATTTTATCTTTTGTCTTTATGAATACACAGCAATACAAAATTTCAAAACTCTTAAAGTGTTAACATACGAATTGAAAATAGTTTTCAAAATTTCATATTTACAGCCATGGAAGTTATCAAATTAAATAATGGCATTTAAAAAATAAACTGCTTTTTTTGGGGGGGGGAGGGATGACGTAGCTTTTGAAAACTTCTTTACAACTGATATGTGAATTGAAAATTATGTTCTTAGAGTTTTAAAATATTTTATTTTTTGTTTTTAGTTTTAAATTTTTTTTATCTTTTTGTTAAACTGTATTAAATGTCAATGTCCTCCCGCTGCTGTGGTGTGTAAATATTGAGAGGGGGTTGCGAATCAGGTGTCGCCCTTGTCATTTGACAACAGTTCAAATTTATGAGGCCCGTCTCAAAATAACTTTAGTTCTGCTTTACAAACGGGGCGTTAATGTAACTAAAGTAAAGAATAATGTTCCGAAATTTAAGAAATATATAGAAAGGATTTGAAGAGTTTGACATCACAACACTTTTATAACTAGATAACATTGAAATAACTTCAAAAGATGTCTCGAAGTTTCTGAGCCTTCTGAAGATATCAACACTTCCCCCACAAAAGATTTCTAATTTTTAATGTTTAATAATCTGACGCTAGGGATAGGTTTCCTTTTTTGAAGGACTTTCAAGGACTTTAAACTAAGCAGCAGTAGGATTTCCATAAGTCAGTCTGAATTCACTGAGGTGGCCCAGTTTTTGAATGTATCGAGATATTTTTGAATATTTTGCTGCTCTTTTTTTGAATATCAATAAATACATACACCTTGCTATTGTTGATCTCTTGTTCTGCTTCACAACAGAAGCAGGAGTGCAGTAGCTTCTGAGTTATGGACCCCCTTAGCACCCAAGGGCAGAAGTCTGACTTCTAGCTCACACACGTCACATACCCTTTTTAAGTAGCAGACTTCCTTCACACATTTCAATCATTCCTCCACAGATCGCAATTTAGATATGGAACAGAGAACGATAATCTCTGACCCAGTACCACCAGTGGTATTACTCTCGACATGGAGGACTTTGTGAACACGGGAGATTTACGTGCGCAAGCCACCACACAGAGAGAGAGAGAGATTCTTCGGTTGGCTGGTTACAATACGCAGCCCAAGGGATGCGAATTCAATGCCTTACCAGCTAGGCTATCCAGGCCCTTATATACGAGGCATATTCGGAAAGTAAGTACCGTTTTTTAATAAATAGAACAAAACATTTTTTTTCAAACAAATTTTATTATTACATGAAAGACCAAACCTTAAACTATTTTTCTACGTAGTTTCCACCAATGTTCAAACACTTGTCGTAGCGAGTGACGAGTTTTCCTATGCCTTCCTCGTAGAAACTTGCCGCCAACGATGATAAACACGACTAATTTGTCAACAACAATTTCGTACAACACAGTACGTGAAATTTGTGGAAATTCGTCTGAAAGTATCGTTATTGTGAATCGTCTGTTCTCTTTGATTTTTTCATCAACTTTCCGTATCAGATCGTCATTGACAAGAGAACGCCGACCACTCCGAGCCTCATCGTGAACATTTTTTCGACCTTCATTAAACATTCTAACCCACTTCCGCACCATTCCATCACTCATCGCGTTTTCACCATACACTTCTTTAATTTCACGGTAAATTTCAGCCGGTTTCACATTTTTTGCGTTTAAAAAACGGATAACAGAACGAATCTCACAGTCGGCGGGATCAGTAATTGTCTTAAACATTTTAAACAAGCACAGCGAACTGGAAACACAACCTACAGCGTCCAAAATGGCGTCAGTTGAGAGTCAGTGAACAAGGAAGACTGGTGCGCATGCGCAGAACGCCGATCGCAGTGCTGCAGCGGCAGTATAATGAAACGGTACTTACTTTCCGAATATGCCTCGTATATATTTAAGATAAGAATTGTAACCAGAATTGAATAAATACGATTGCTTTTGTTTCTCAGATGCAAAGTTAATGTCACATTTTTTCCAGGTCTTAATTACAGGCTATTTATACATCAACCTATTTAAAAAAAGAGTCCACTTAAGCAGGATAACGTTTTTCTACACTTGTTCAAATTTTTTTTTGAAAATGGCTGCCTCTCCCGAAAGTTTTGAATTCGATAACGTCGAAATCGATGATATCCGACTGAACAGGAATAAAGCACACTACGGAGAAGTCCCCGGAATAAAAACCCGAAGTCTAAATGAACTGAAAAGGATGATTTCAAGTATGTATGCTTTATCAGCTTAAGGATGTAGTTTAGTTTTAAGACCCTTTTAGAAAATGTAGAAATGAACTAAAATAAAAAAATGAATTAAGGCATTTTGAATTGAATGACGTTAAAAACACTAATAAAAATAATAAATAGTAGTTTTTTTCTTTCTTGTATACCTAATATGTAATATAAAGAAAGTGTTGTTATCGTTCAAGAATTTGAACTCTTCATTTTGATGAATCCCCACGTTTCAAACCTTATTTATTAAAAAAAAAAATCCATTTGTGGGAAATATCCGAACTTCATCTGTCTCTGTAACAGAGACAACTCAAAAACGTCGTTGTTGTTGTTGTGGCTAATGGCACTTGCCGTGTACAAGCCCCCGCTGATATGATCAGCAGATTTTAAGCCCAAGAAATGCGTCTCTTTGCTTTACAAGTAGCGCCATCTGGGGCCAAGAGTACGACCTCGCTACACACACGTCACAACCCTTTTTAAGGGGTGGACTTCATTCATGCAAATTCATTCATACATCTCAGATCGTAATTTAGACCTGGAACAGAGAGCGATCACCTCTAACCCATTACTCGCAGTGGTATTACTCTCGATATGGGGGACTTTGCGACCACGACAGATTTAACATGCGCCAGCTACCACATACACGGTGAATCTCTGACTAAAGCATTTTTATAACGCTTCTGTTAAATTAATTAAATAGAAGAATAATGAATGAATGAATGAATTTTATATATATATATATAT
>JAOUZG010031270.1:0-16233 GCA_026289955.1 Argiope argentata
TATCCATCACCAGTGTTTTAGCAAGGGCAAATGATATTTTTTTCACTTACTCACCTTATTTAACTCGCATCGATTTTACTTCATTAGCGTACTCTGTTTAGGTTACGTACATCCCTTTTACTTTCCAGACATTAGTAAAGCAGATTTCCTTTTTCCATACATAATATATATCAATTTTCTATAACTATGAATCTATCAAAAATTTTAATGAATTCTTGATGTTGCCAAATCGAGTTATTTAAAATTGATTTCTTTTGCTTTATTATGGAATTTAAATGCTGTTTTGTTAATTAAAAACAGTTTTTATATAAAATTTGTTTATATTTGATTACAGGTTCCAGGTAGAATCTTAGCATAAGCCCTGCCACGTAGTCACGGCAACCGTAATTAATTCCTTCTA
The DNA here is from genome assembly GCA_026289955.1 of Argiope argentata. NCBI lineage: Eukaryota > Metazoa > Arthropoda > Arachnida > Araneae > Araneidae > Argiope > Argiope argentata. Next base: position 401 of record JAOUZG010031270.1, read on the forward strand.
GTAAAATATTTTTTATTGATTTCTTTCGCTTTTTTCGCTTTTTTAATCAATTTAAATACTATTTTGTTAATTAAAAAACAGCTTTTATATAAAATTTGTTTATATTTGATTACGGGCTCCAGGTAGAATATTAGCATAGGCCCTGTCACGTTGTCACGGCAACCGTAGTTAATTCCTTCTGGTAAAATATTTTATTAATTTCTTTCGCTTTTTTAAGCGAAATGTTGTTTTGTTGTGTTTAAATGTTGTGTTGTAACGTTATTTTGTTAATTAAAAAAACTAATTTTACACAAAATTTGTTTATATTTGATTAAAGGTTCCAGGTAGAATATTTGCATAGAGCTTGCCACGTAGTTACGACAACCGTAATTAATTTCTTCTGGAAAAATATTTTTTATTGATTTCTTTCGCTTTTTTAAGCAATTTAAATGTTGTTTTGTTAATTAAAAACAATTTTTATACAAAATTTTTTATATTTGATTAAAGGCTCCAGGTAGTATATTAACATAGGCCATTCCACGTAGTCATGGCAACCGTAATTAATTCCTTCTGGTAGAAGATTTTAAAAAAATATTAGGACGGGATTTAAAAGTTAACTAACAATACCATAATAAAATTTAAACTTGCACTTCAGTAGATGTTCTTTACGAAAACAATCGCATCGTGAATAGGAAGTCATGACCAGATAACAATCTAGCAATATATTATAGACACATAATAAAATTACAAAAAAAAAAAAAAATGAATATTTTATTTCCGGATATAACAGCACTAACGAATTTCGTTTTAATTTATTTCGCTTATTTCTACTTTCTTAAATAGAAGTAATAAACAACAGACTACGAAGCAACAACGAAAACAATCGCATCGTGATCAGGAATCTTCTAACAGAATCTTCTCTTCTTAAAATGAAAAGCTTTTTATGACCACAGAAAGAGGGCAATAACTTCCAAAGATTTACAACAAATATCTGTAGCAGTTTGGAGGAAGCAAAATAGGAGAATTTCTTTTAACTCATTAACTGTTTGTTTTGAATGTATAACTTTTTTTTTATTTTACTAGTGTTCCATTGTTTAACTACATTAATATCATTTCTACTTACTGTTCAGTTTAACTGCCAATTAACACAAAATATTTTTTTTTCTTTCACTTGCTTAACTTTTATTTCTCCTGCTGTTTTTTTTTCTGCATTTGAATTCAATATACTGTACACTCCTGAATACCCGCCCTAATGAGAAAGAAGGGTAGACCGGATAACAAAAAAAGGTGGATTTTGTTTAGATTATTTATATTAACGTCCCGTCGTAAAGCAACACTAAGGCTATTTTGGAACGGACCTCGTAATTTTTAACAGCAATCAGATGACGAGGATGATACCTGAGCTACCACTACTCTCTTCACACCAGCGGGAAGACGTTTAGCCCTGACAGATTTAACATGCAACAAATCCTCCTTACACGATGATTCTTCGGTGGAATCGGGTCTCGAAATGGAAAACCCTACGGCTCACGAGCGAAGACTAGCCTCCCCCCAAACCCCCGAAAAGGTCGAGGTTCTATGAATTCATTTCTTTGCCCACCAATATCAGGACAAAATTTTTATGCCAAAACTCGCTGTTACAATATATATTTTCTTATGGATACTAAACCCTTTATTTATCTCAGGCCACGTAGAATGTGAACGGGGCCGCGGCCCCGTGAATCGTAGAACAGTTGCTGGTAACGAGTAGAATTAAAATAAAAAGTTTGTATTGGTAAATTTATATATGTTTAAATATTGGAGTCCTGGCTCAGAGGTAGAGAGGCTTCCTCGTGATTTTGACGTCCCAGATTCGAGTCCTGGTCAGGGCATGGTTGTTCAGTGTTCTATCTGTGAGGAGAGTCAATGTGCCCCATGTACAAAAGGGTTGTGCAAGCGAATAGAATAAGTGTGTGTCATCTTCATATGAGCTAGAAGTCAAACTTCTGCCCCCGGGTGTTCAGAGGTCCATACCCTCAGAAGCTACTGCACCCCACCTTCCATTGTAAAGCGGAGACTTATCATCATCATATATGTTTAAAATACTGTAATGCACATTTCAAAAATTTATTAGAGAAAAATTAAGTTGAAAGATATAAACTGTTACCATTTTAATATAAATTATGGAATACAGGTCGAATTCTTAAGAAAACTGACTCAAACTGATTTTATTTTTCTCTGATAAATTATTACACAGATAATAAGTAGTAACCTAAAAATCGAGTCAAAACTAGCAGCTTTTACTTTTTGAAAAAGTCCTTAATAGACAACTGATTTTTTGCCAGCTTCCAATGCCTTGGCAATGTTGCCAATGCAATGCCTCGCCTTACTGATTTAATTACGGTAAAAGAAAATTTGGTCTGATATATGGAAGACACGAATCAGATATTCATGTGAATGTACTGCATTGTTATAATACGAACATCGGAAAGATAATTTTCTAAAACAAGTTAATTCCTTATTACGAATTAGATTTTAAGAAGCTAATGTCTAACATTTAGTATGGCGATCATAAATACCAAAAATCAATAAGTCTTTTATTTCATAACTCCATTTCAATTACTTAGTACCGATATTAAAAATCTCCTCATTAAACGTTAGATATGACACTATTTTATAAAAAAATACTAAAACAAAAGATTCCGAATTAGTATTATAACATTCTATTATAAAGGGATTACTATAAAGTTCTAATTATTAATGTAAAAATGCTAAATTCACTCAAAAGGTTAATATTTTGTAACTATTGTGAGCCAATTCCATGGAAGGCGTTTTCTAAAATTAAACCTTTAGTAGAATTGGCAAGAAAGGTTTGGGAAGACCATTTCAGAGGCTTACTTTCGAATAAGAAGAAGCGGAGTCCACAACATGTAATTATATGAAATACACAAGTAAAGTTGAGTGGATACCAATTCTGTTGGGTTTTTTTCTTTCTAATAGAGATTACGTCATTCACGGTCTCTATTTTTCAGAAGTCACCTCTTTTCACACTTCGGCATCTAATGACATGCCACGAAGCGGGAATTAAAAATAATTGCAGCAGATACCTGATCATAATCAACAATGACGTAATTCTCCATCGGGTATTCTTGTGTAATCAAACGTTTAAAGATAAAGATTTTAAGTTCATGAATAATGCATAATGAACCTAGTGACTCGAAATTCCGTAATTCAACGTGTATTAGTTGAATTTCCGTTAAAGATATTTGTATCCAAGGTCTTAATTTCAATGGTTGCAAGACATTTCATTTTAAAATCCATGACGACATTTCTTCCCCCCCCCCCAAAAAAAAACGGGGGGGGGGATTCTGTTTGAAGCTCTTGAATAAGAATAGGAATAAATTTAATCTGTTATGAGCAACTAATTTAAAAGAATTGAATGTTTAAAATATTGATATTTTATACAGAACAAAACATTCTTACATTTCGGATATTTTAAATAGTAAAAACATTAGCAATAATAAAATGAGTAGAATAAAATAGAACGAAATTAATCTTACTTTTTAATTTCACCGTTTACAAAATATGTTAAGAAAAATTAGTAGTAGTAGATGATGTTAAGATGTAGTAGTAGATGTTAAGTAGATAGTAGTAAGTAGTAGATGTAGTAGTAGATGCTAAGAAAAATTCGTAAAGTAGTTCTCCAAATAAACAATGTTTAATAAGGTAGCAATTTGATTTATTAACTTCAAAAGCTGAATTCTTAATGAATCAATAAAAAAATCCAAAACGTTTAAATGATTCATTCTAAAGACCAAATGAATTGAATTTGATTCGAATCAGATCAAGTAAAATAGCAAAAATAAATGTTTTGTTTATTTAAAAAAATAAGCATTCTTATGCATTAAAAAAATTCGAGAACATAACGAAGAAAACAATTGAGATATAAATATTATAAAACTAAATTAGTTTTTTTTAAAAAAATTCATAAAATACTATTTGTCGTTCACTTTCTAAATGATTATATGAAATTTCAAGCAATATTTATTGAAAAATATTTTTTTCTGCTTTATATTTCAATTCACATCGTTATCGCTTATTGCACAAAAAATATTTTTAAACAATTTAAAAGGAACAAAACCTTTCTTTTAATGGAAAATGTCAAGATTATTTCACCTCTACCATATATTTCTTCTTTTGAGCTTATCAAATACTTAAATTGTGTCTAATTATTCGAAGAAAAGATAATTTGAATGATAATTAGAGAAATTGATAACCTAAAAAGAAAAATTGATAAACATTTTTTAAAAATCGTCTCAAGTCAACTTGCTTTTAGAAAATCGTAATATGCAAATAAAGATTAAAATATGGCTGTTAAAATTTTGTTTAAAGAGAGTTAAAAAATGATAAGACGACAGTAAAGTAACCAGAAATAAATAAGAATGTTAGTCTCTTTTTCAACAGCATGGCAATAAATTATATGCATAATCGCATGCAGATGAATTTCTTTCTTTGAAAAGAGCTGTTTATCCAACAAAGTTTATTTTTGTTTTAATACTAACACAAGCATTATGTAGAAAGAGAAATATTACTTATCAATGCAGTAATATACTTCCATACATGAAAATATTTTATATAACACATTTGACTCATATTATATAACTCACTTTATATAATACATTCGTCATAAGAGCAAGAAAAAGCATACATACCTAATTAATTAGAATGATCCTCTTTTATTTATCATTTTTATAAGCTGAGGCGTGAGAACTTCCGTTTCCTTCCAGACTACAAAAAAGTAAACATATTCAATCAAAATTGTATTACGAATAAAATTTCTTTTATAAACTTATTTTTATGAATCACATCCTCCCTTAACAAAGTGGTTATATGCTGACAAATATATACAAATTATGTGTTTAAAGCGATAAGAGATCGACTAATTTCATTCGAATGTTCTACAGAGATAAGACCAAACGACTTCGTCCCATTCTCACGCGCAACCAGCGAGCGGATGAGAATGCTCAACTGTCGGATCAATAGCTGTCATACATGCCAGAAAATGGGGTTAGGCGCTTGGCGATGTTCTGTTCTCGCCAAAATGTTCTTACAGAATCGAAATGATGAAAATGATACATTTTATTTTTACGTTTGAAAGGGTTACAGTTCTGAGTGCTGCAAGGATGTTATTATTACTCCCGAATCGAAATAAGAAGTCCTTACTAAACTTTTTATTTAATTTTTGGCGTCGATTGAAGCGTGAAGCCATCTTTTTTTGACTGAAATCTTTCCTAGGAAAGTAAATGAATTTTTATGTGCATATTTATTAAGTAAAAAAAATCTCAATGCTAAAAAAATCTTTATTATATTTATATATTGAATAAGGATTAGGAAAAAGAATATCCTGTTTGCTACTATGTAATAATATTTATTGAAGCCTCTTGTCAAAACGTCACTGTTTGATAATGTTTTAAAACAATAATGGTTACTTTTACAGGTTTATGGATTGGCGTTCTATTTGGTGTTCGTTTGGCTAGATTGCAACAATTTGCTTTCATGACGCATCGTGCATTTTACAAAAAGAATGGCTATCTAAAATATTATCATCTAAAAAAAATAGCCAGCATAGCTTACATTTTTAATCAAATAAATTTAATTTTTAGTAAGTTAATATTAGTTATTACTCCGATTTTAAATTCAATTTTTAAGTTAAATTATAAGAGGAATGAAATATTACAGCGATTACATATATTGATAATATCAATTTTTTTTCAATTATTCTTGTTTTTAAATCGTATAAGTAATGAAACATTTATATTTTATTTCTAACATATAGTAATGGTAAAATTTTCAAATACTATACAGACAAAACTGTTTATATGATTATTTGTATCTAGAATTAGAGCGGTTACGAATTTATATCCACTTCCTTTTTAAATTTTTAGTAGAATTTTCGTAGCATATTTCCAAGAAATAAAGAAATTACAGTTTTAAAAGATTAAAATGAAATTTGCTATGCATATTTCAATGTATCATGTCAGAACATAATTACTGAACGGCCAAGCACCACGTGCTAGTTCAAGCTAAATTATATTTTTATTCATTCTGATGGTTTCATAGAATTAGTCACTTTAGTATTGCAAACGATCCAAAAACTTTGTCTTGCATTGATTGTTAAAAAAATATCAAATTTGTTATTTATTTCATTTCATATAATCACGTGCTCAAAATGACATTTTTTTAGATTCTCGTGCAGATAATAAAATTTTTATTTTTCACCTCGGATTTTTGTTGACGCCACAGACCTCATTCCCAAAACAACATCACGTTCATACATGGTAATAATTTTATTATTCTTTATTGTATTTCGCTTTATTATGATTGACTTCTAACAAAAAACATGTTATAAAAGTTTTCACCGCAATTATGCAATGTTGTTATAATAGATTTTCACTGCACGCAAATTATGTAAGTAAAACAATTCATGAGATTTAAAAAGATCATTTAACCGACAGAAATTGTATAGACAAAATCTAAAACATTTAAGAAGAATGTTTACTCTTTAACTTTCTCCAAGGAAAATTCTTTTTTTCTCTAGTCTAAATCCTTTTTGATTGCATATTATATTATTTTTATGGGGAAATAGTATAAGAAACTTAGGATCAAAATACTTTCCTTTTTTTTTCAACTGCAGTCTTAAATAATCATTCTGAAATAACATGTGAAATCTACGTCATTATTTTTAAAATTCTTATCCAAAATAAAAATCGTAGAAATTTTTCAAATATTTGTTGGATCCATTCTTTTCTTTCTTTTTTTTAAATCCTTTTTCACTGACAGAAAGTATATCATTCTTACTCCAACAGTTGAAAACAAAAGAAAGAAATCGAATTATCAGCTATTGAGAATGATTTCGAAGATGATCACTCGGTTACATGTCTTCGAGGCAGTTTGCGGTCGGGTTAACAATTACGACCGCAATGATTTCATTGCTATTTTTTCTGAACGAAAAAAAATGGGTCTTGTGAACTCATTTACAAAACCTGTCCCAGGTTAAGTGAATATTAACGTAACGAAAAGAACAAGAAGACGTCAATTTCAGATTTCGGAGGAAATAACGGCAGCTCTGTGAAATGGGATCACCATATTTGGCTATTATTCGCCAGAATTGTGATTAATCATCAAGAACAGTTCCTATCTTTAAGAATCGATAAATGAAATTGAATTACTTTCAGATTCCCAATGAAAAAAAATTTATTTGTTAGTTTCGTTCGTTTCGTCGAATTCGTCTTTATTTTGTTTGCTAATTCGAAGAAAAAAATTTACTATCTTTGAATGACAATTGTTCGTATTGCAGACGATATATATTTTTTAATTTTAAAAAAGTTGACAATCTTCAAATGATGTCGGATTGATTGATTGAATTGGATTTCTTTCAGACACACAAAGAAAAAAAAACGATACATTTGTCCATTAAAGTTTTAAAAATTCATTTCTATTTAATTTTTTAATTTAGAAAAATTGATAGTCTTTAAATGACGATTGGTCATCGTATTGCAGACGATATTTTTTTATTTTTAATTTTGGTAAACTGGCAATCTTTAAATGATGACTGATCGTATTGCAGACGATAATTTTCTTCCAATGAATTTTCTTTTCCCTCCTCCCTTTCTTTTAATGGAAATAAACCTGTTCTTTTATTCTCATTTTTTAAGAAGCAGATTTATTAAAATGCTTTAGTTCATGATATTACTTTAACAAAATAAAAACACTTAATATAAAAACAATTTTTTAATCAATTCCTGCTTAGGTTAGCAGGAAAACATTTATTTCCGTTACTTATTAGGAAATTTTTTATTTTCGTTACTTCTTATTAAATTATTATCGTTGTTGTTCTCGTGTTCCGCTTTACAAAGGAAGGAAGGGTGTAGTAGCCTTCTAAGAGTAGGAACCCCTGAGCACCCAAGGACGGAAGTCTGGCAAGTTCGAACTCGCAGCCCAAGGGATGCGAATCCAACGCCATACCAAATAGGCTATCTCGGCCGAATAGTTACAACTATTATAAATATTTGATCGAAAAATTATACTAGGATTGAATTTTCAACGCCAATTGAGGATTGAAAGCCAATTGTTTCAACGCAAAATGCATGAATCTTCTACATTAGTTGGGGTAACGCAATACAGATCAAAAGGTTCTAATTTTCTTTATTCTATATTATTTTATTTCGAAAGTACTTTAAGATGAATCTGAAAAATCGACCCATTCACAATGTCTATTTTTAAATGCATCAAACATTATGAAAATAATCGGTCGAAAACATGTTAGGCCTAACCTCAATGGTGCGTGGAAAAAATAAACTGAATTCGTTTCCTATTTGGCGGCGGAGAAATGTAGATTTTTGAGAGAAGGTCAGTTTTTAATTAATAAATAAAAAGTTAATTTAATAATATTTTAAAAAAACTGTATCAACATCAAATGTCACCCACTATAAGTTTAAAAAAATGGACTTGAACTTGATTGGATGAATAAAAAGTATTTTATAAACGATTGAAAATTTAAACCACACACACACACACACACACACACGGAGAGTGTGAACTAATAGTAGGAATTGAAAAAAGTAAACAGCAAGCTCATTCAATACATCAATAGCATGCAAGGAAGTATTATGCGTTGAAATATCACAAAAATGATTCTTTTAAATTATCAAAATCACAAAATGCCATGTGATTAAACCAAAGCATCTACAAAATGCCTCAGTTAGAATACAACGAAGACTTCACAGATTTAGACGAAATAGGCGTGACATAGAGCTTTCAAGCATTAAAGAATTCTTTGCCCGGTTTCCTTGGATGTCCGTTCCGCAAACAGATATTACAAATAATAAGACTATGAAAATAATTCAGAAGTGTCATTCATAAATACCTGCGAAGAAGGAAGCTTATTTAGGGTTGCCGTAATTTTAGATCTGGACTGGAAGTACCGAAATTCACTACCTGATCTTTAGCAAAATTTTTTGAGTTTTAATAACTGAGAATGAATTAGATTAAAGTTATATTTTGAGAAATTAGATAACTTTTTATCTAATAAGCTTTTTTTTATCGTGATAACATTCATAAAGTAGAGTACTATTTATAAAATAACCAATACATTTTTTTAAAAAAAATCTTTTGACCGAGTAAACCATTGTAAGCAGAATTAATGAAAAATTTATCAGAATTATAATTAATCAAAATTATAGCGGGATATTAGTTTTTTAGTGATGAAATCCAAAAATATTTGGGACAAAAGTAATTTTCACTCGACTTTAAAATTGAAAATAAAGATTAAAATGAAATCTTCTATGTATATTTCAATGTATCATGTCAGAACATCATTTCTTGAACGGCCAAGTACCACGTGCTCGTGCAAGTTAAATCATATTTTTTTCATTTTAATGGTTTCATCGAATGAGTCACTTTAGTATTGCAAACGATCCAAAAAAAAACTTTGTCTCGCATTTATTGTTTAAAAAAATATCGCATTTCCTATTTAGTTCATTTCACATAATCGCGTGCTCAAAATGGCATTTTTCTAGGTTTTATTTGCTGTAGACATTAACTTATTTTTTTTAATCACAGCTTTTGTAAATGCAATGGCAACGCGTTGTTAAAAGATAATTTTTTGAGATGCTCAAGCAGATAATAAAATTTCGATATTTCTCTACGGATTGTTTTATTTTTCGCCAACGTTTTTTTTATTTGTCTGATACGGATTTTTGTTGACGCCACAAACCTCATTCAAAAGATAACATCATGCTCTGTCATGATAAAAAAATCCTTTCCGTTATATTAATTTAGTTGTCAATGTAATTTTTTTCCCCAAGATAAGAAAAACTTTCAGATTGTTTTCCCCTTAGAGAACTTATCAGAATACAAAAATACTCACATTTTTACAAAGAAATTCAGACCGATTTCATTGTTTTATCAAATATTTTATTTCGGAATTTTCTTGTATTCATAAAAGCAGAAAAAGGATTTTACTAATAACCTGCACATTTACTTAAAGAAGTAATAAGAAAGTGAGTGCCAGTGGAATTAGAGGATAGGGGATTCATACTTTTACCTTTTTAACGTCATTATAATGTTATGGGAATTAATTAAGAAAGTCCGCGTCTATATACAATTGTAACGTATATATAAGGCTTTATATGAGTACAATATTAACGATATTTTTAGCATGTTGCTACTAGCCCTTGCTGCTATAAAATTAAAATTCAGAAATAATATGCAGACAAATGAATCATGTCGAAAACATTACAATGTTACTATACTTGAAATTAGGGGTCCGAGTCATTACATTTTTTCTTTCTTCTTATTGACAATTTAATGTGGAGTAACATTTTATGGAGGTGATATTTTCTAAACTTTCTCACAAATTTTCTAATACCGATGTTATTTTACTCCTTCTGGACTAAAAATTGGAACTTTCGTTAAAATTCAAAGTAGTTTTATTTGCAGAGTCTCGTACTTGAGTTTCTTGGGCTTCAAAATATTGTGAAGAAAATCAAGAGCAAATTTTAAATATCGCACACTAAATTTCATTTATCCAAATCGTTGCATTTTGAATTATCGCACTTGAATTTAATAGTTGTAGACTAATAAATAGGCAAGCTATTGACGGAAGTCGTTTAAAACATGACTGCTGTAAAATCTAAAACTGTGTATTCAATTTTATCTATTTAAAATCTGGCGTCTTTAGAATTTAAAACTGTGTATCTATTTTTATCTATTTAAAATTTGACTTATTTGAAACTGAAAACTCAGTGTACAATTTTATCTATTTAAAATCTTACTTCTTTAGAATCTAAAATTGAGTATATAATTTTATCCATTTAAAATTTGACTTCTTTAGAATCTAAAACTGTACATCCAATTTTATCTATCTAGAATTTGAAATCTAAAACTGTGCATCCATTTTTTTCTATTTAAAATCGGACTTCTTTAGAATCTAAAATTGAGTATATAATTCTGTATATTTAAAATTTTTCTTTAGAATCGAAAAGTGAGTGTACAATTTTATCTATTTAAAATCTGACTTCTTTAAAATCTAAAACTGTGTATTTAATTTCATCTATCTAGAATTTGAAATCTAAAACTGTGTATAATATTTTTTCTATTTAAAATCAGACTTCTTTAGAATCCAAAACTGAGTAATCAATTTTTATCTGTCTGAAATCTGACTTCTTTAAAACTGAAAACTGAGTGTACAATTTTATCTATTTAGAATCTGACTTCTTTAAAATCTAAAACTTAGCATCCAATTTTATCTATTTAAAATCTTACTTCTTTAAAATCTAAAACTGTGTATCCCATTCTTTCTATTTAAAATTTGACATTTTTAGAATTTAAAAATGTGTATCCAATTTTATCTAAATTCTGACTTCTTTAAAATCTAAAGCTGTATATATCCCATATTATCTATTTAAAATCTTATTTCTTCAAAATCTAAAACTGTGTCCCATTTTTTTTTAAATTTAAAATTTGACTTCTTTAAAATCTAAGATTGTGTATCCAATTTTAACTATTTATAACTTCAGTTCTTTAAAATCTAAGATTGTGTATCCAATTTTAACTATTTATAACTTCAGTTCTTTAAAATCTAAGATTGTGTATCCAATTTTAACTATTTATAACTTGAGTTCTTTAAAATCGAAAACTGAGTGTACAATTTTATCTATTTAAAATTTTACTTTTTTAGAATCTAAAATTGAGTATACAATTGCATCTATTTAGAATTTGACTTTTTTTTAAATCGAAAACTGAGTACACAATTGCATCCATTTAAAATTTGGCTTTTAAAAAATCTAAAACCGTGTATACAATTTATGCCTCTTTTTAGCCACAAAAAAGTCACTCTTTAATTTTTTTTAAAAAATTGAGATTTATCATTTGTAAATTGACATTTGTAATTTGATTTGATAGACGTTTTTAAAATCGTTCTCATGCAAATATTTATAAATGCAACCGTATTTGAACGTGTTTCAAAAAATTCTTCCCGAACGTAGTCAAATGCTGCATTAATAATGCAATGACATTTTATCTATAATCTATCTATATTAATAAAAATGCAACTCGAAATGCGTTGCTAAGCGCAAAACTGGAGAACGGCTTGACCGATTCGGCTAATTTTTTAAAAAATATTTTCGTTAAGACACGAGGATGGTTCTTATGGAGAGAAAAAATGAAAAAACTACGAGGAAAATAGTTAAAACGACACTTTTCTTACTTTCCCGCCAAAAATCTGCATTTCCTTTCCCCCACACCAACTGAGTTAGATAGCAGGAAGTAATAAATTGTGATTTGTTTAGAAAGAAATACGCGAAGTCAGTTGGTTTTCATTCATAGATAACGGGATGTTTAAAAAAGAAAGAAAATAGTTGCTTTTATTATTAGTCGGTATGAATATTTAATTTATGCCTGCTCAAAATAAAGTCTGGGCAGCGAAGAAAAAAGTAATAACAAAGCTAGAAAAGAAAAGGGTGTGTTTGTATCACCATTATTTCGTCTGTGCTAGGTATTTTCCAAGCTGTTTTTAAACTTTCGCATCTCTTGAGAACCAACTGTGTCTTTGTTTAGTGTGTTTACATTTATGAAAATTTGAATCTCATTATTCTATAAAAACGTAGAATTTTATACTTTTCCCTCCACCATTTAAGTAAAATATCAATTCCGGGACAATCATTGCTCGGATGGAAACAGAAAGATGAGTAGTACAATGAACAGAACATCTGAAGAAAATGATACTAAATAATACTCTAAATGAATTATATGATTATCAAAATTTGTTTGGTTTAAAAATATTTTGGTGAAAAACCTGTTATGAGACACAGCTACATAAAATATTATATGAAAATTTGAGCGAGCATTAATGCTGGCGAACCGACTGGTCGCCAAAGCCGGCTAGTAAGAAATAATCCACATTGTACTTTCCAGTTTCAATAGTTACTTACATTCTTTCGTCTGTGTTTGTTTTAAACTGCAACGCTTTAGCCTGAGAAACTTCTTTAAATGTTATTGCACTAAAACTAGATCAACTGAATTTGGGTTACAGTTTTATGAAATCTAAATTAAAATTCTCTTTAAATGAAAATAGGAATTTAAAAATAGAATAAAAATAGTTAGGAAACTGTTGAGCTTTTATTAAAATTAATTTTGGTATTCTTTTCTATAGTTGACCTATTCTTCGAGTAATCTGTTAAAATATTACGGCAATACGGTATCTGTTATTATTATTATTGTTGTTATTATTTCAAATTATTTTTAACTTATTTTCCTTGTTTACGCCATATGCATGGAACCTAAAAGACCCATTTTAAGTTCCACAAACTTAATGAATACAAATTTTAAATATCTAGAAGCAATTTTTAAATATTTTTGAAATAATTACGCAGCTAATGCTATTAAAGAAAACAGTACCAGCGTCCTGGCATAGGGATAGCGCGTCTTCCCCGTGATGAGAGCGTCCCGGGTTCCAATCTCGGTTCGGGCATGGTTGTTCTATTTGTAAGGAGAGTGAATGTGCTCCCTTGTAAAAAGGGACGGTGCAAGCGAATGTGATGAGTGAGTAGCAAAAGTCGTACTCTTGGCCCTAGTTGGCGTAGTAGCGCCAACTAGGGTTTTAGTTGGCGCTACTACAAAACAAGAGACGCTGATTAGGCTTAAAACTCGCTGATGCCTCGGCAAAGCTTGTCCATGGCAAGTGCCATAAGAAACGACAACAAAGAAAAGTGTAAAAGTAGGAGATCCTATATCACAGGGCAAATGAATAATCTATTTTAGCTTCTAAAGGTAATTTAGCTAAGTTTATTTGTCTGAAAAGTATCATAATTTCATTTCAAATAGTTTAATTTTAAGAACAGTAACGAGTCCTCTAGAATTATTACTTTAATTATTCCAATAACAAAGAAAGGAATTATTTTTTGCTATCACGGATACGAAGAGTAAAATTTTTATACTGAGCACAGTGAATAGGTAATTATTATTGCCCAAAATAATTTATTTTACAAAATGATAACATACATTTAAACATTGAATACGTGGCAAGAACAAAACACGCATAACACTCAAAGGTCTAAAAGAATTATCATCGATTCCGGAGCTAGATTTGCGCCACTAAACAACTTCCGTTTTAAAAACTCTCTAAAGGATTATCAAACTACTAATCAGCATCTTACGGAAAATAAATAATCCTTACCCGAAATATGGAGAAAGTATTGTAACTGGATTCCATATTTTGAGGAATCTTCACATTTTAGGCTTCCTGGAGTTCGAAAAACACATTGGTTAAATCCTAGTATACGGTACCCCTTTGGCTCCATTTTGAAAAATGTCGCCAAACATCTGAAAATCTCCACAGGAACCATAGCTTAGGCAACCAGCCAACGAGCGTTTGTGACAGAAATGACGTCACGGCTTCTCGGTATGTTTTTGTTGTTATGACTAATGGCACTTGCCGTGGACAAACCCCGCTAATACATCAGCAGATTTTAAGCCGGAGATATACGTCTCTAGGACTTATCGGTATAAAGTCGCCAAATCAAGGGGTACCGTATACTAGGATTACACCAACAAATTTTTGGAAAAAGTTTGTCTGTGACAAAGAGAACACGAAAACACTTTGGTGAAATTAGCTTACTATCTTTACACAAAATCGTAGACTTCTATCAAATCTTGTGCAAAATACATTTAGATTAAGTCTGTCTGTTCAACAGTTCGAATATAATCTAACATGATATTCGTAATTACAAAATGAAGAAAACTAGATGAATAAAATTCGGTAAACACATTTAAATTCAACAGTGGTTCCTATCAAATTTATAGATATAGATAGATTGCCTTCTGGTAGTAGCATGTTCTTTTAAAAGAAATCGATAAAACTGTGGGAAAATAATGGTCCAGCCAGTAAACGATGTTTCTTCGGTGGCTACAAAATGGGGAGAACACGGGGTAGCATTTTTTTTAACATTATAAAAGTTGTTTACCTTATAATAGATTTTGTGGTGTACTGTATATAAATTGTTGCTTCTTGTCAGCCAAGCATAAAAGAGATTATTTTCAATCAAATTCATTCAATTCATATATATTTACAAACATATTTTCTTAATGCCATATTGGAAATAAAAATCACGGTTAAATCCTAGTATACGATACCCTTTTGGCGCCATTTCAAAAAATGTCGCCGAGGCAAAACCGACGCATTTACAAATGTCGCCAACTCAACAGGAACAAAAGCTTAGCCAACCAGCCAACGAGCGTCCGTGGCACGGCTTATCGATATAAAGTCGCCAAATCTAGGGATACCGTATGCTAGGATTACACCAAAATCATCTTTCATTGCACGAAACTTAGTGTTGATGGAATATGGAGCAACAAAGGCCGTAATCCTTTCAAAAACATTTTATATCTTTTGAGAATTCCATCCTATTCCTTCACACATTGCCACCAGTACATTTGAAATCTAATAATAAAGCAAAATTTTAGTTTGAACCCGAAGAATTAGCATTGGATTCAGAAAGCCCATCTTACTCTCGTTTCTTTGATTGACAATGTATTTTTGTGTTCTCATTTTCGCTGTTACATAATAAATCAAGCAAAAAAAAATTTAGGAAAGCAAAAACGACTGAACCAAGTTAAATTCTGACATTGTTTCACATTATCAAGTTTAGATTAGATGTTCGAATCGCCTTTAATTTTTTTATCTCTCTTTATTAAATGTTCTAGTTTAAAACTATCAAATAAATACTCAGTATGCAAATAGGCTGCGTTGCTGTTGTTATTGCACATCCCGAAGAACAGCAGAAGTATGTCAAGTCCATGAAATTGGGAATCCTGAA
>JAOUZG010031302.1:0-23908 GCA_026289955.1 Argiope argentata
AGAGAGAGAGAGAGAGAGAGAGAGAGAGAGAGAGAGAGAGAGAGAAATCTCGTGATTGTTTCAAACCGGTTTAAATTAATTAAAACAAATGACTTAAAAATAATAATGTTCTCACATAATAACTTGAAATTTGTGATCGTAGATTCCATTTTCTTTTATTTATTTTTTTAGAATTACAATTATAATATAATTCATTTCATATAAGAGCGGAGAGAAACTTTGAGATACTCAAGCGTATCCGATGGACTTTTTGTTTGTCTTTGAAATTAACTACTACTTTAACTTAAACAGATTTAAATATCAAACAACGTATAATCCGATGCACATAATTAACACGCAACTTCAGTACACAAGGTTCAACTAAAACGGAACTAGTGCTTCCTAACGATTGGTCCGTATTTGAGTACAGATATAAGTATGAAATGTATATTGTTGCCAAATGTTTACATCCAGTTCCGCTTAATTTTATTCAAAAACCTGAGTGTGCCCTTTTCCGAATGCACGTTGATAACCACAGACAATAAATAATGTGTGAAAGAAAAAAAGTTGGTAGTACTTTTGGTGGGTAAGTTACATCACTTTTATTACATTTGAGTGTGATGGTCGATGAAGTTCAATGTGTTACCTGAAGATATAATTTCTACTGCCGAGTTACCTATAAAGAAGTGATCTATTCAACTGTTAAAAAAATTATTTCTCATCTTTTGTCAGGTAAGCTATGAATGTTTGATGTCGTATTTAAAAATTTAATTAAATACAAGCTAGAATTTTGAGAAATATGTTTGTTCTAAAAGTATACGTAAAACTTTTTTTTCCAAATAAATATACTATATTATTAGCTGGATTTTTTTACTTATTTTTTACATTACCTATGCATATTTTTATGTAATACACGATACTAGGTAAACTGCACGTAGACTACATGTTTTAGTAGAGAATTGCACTAAAAAAAGATAAATGACACAAATAATAAAAGTTCATTATTCTAAACACATGCTATTCATTATTTGTCTCATTTGCGTTGAACAAATACGATAAATCGTGATAAATGATACTTCAAAGAATAATTAAGAGCAAGGGGGGGGAACCCATGATTAACTGAAGTAATGAATCCCCGCGAACGGAAAGCTAACTGAAGCAGGGACATTTCAAATCTGGGTGTGGAGCGGATGCGATTTCATCGAAGCAACAAGCGTTCTGTAACGCGCATAAAAATAACACCAAGAGGGAGGGAATACGATTCGAACAAACCTAAAAAAGTCAAGCGCTGTTCTAAAAAACGGAACACCCAGTTTAATACGAACGGAGAACTGTTGGGTCAACAGATGCTCATTAAAAAAAAGAAAAAAGAAGCTATATTTATCGAATGAAACAAAAAACACAAAATAAATCAAATTTTATACAAAACCAAATTACACAAAATAAATGTTGCAAAATGCAAATCAAAATTCTTTTATTTACGTCCCACCAATTTCACCGAAATTCCCAAGCAGTGATTTTTCTCTATCTCTCCTCCACCTCTTTCTTATGCTTCCTTCTGGAAATGTCAGATTACAGGTCAGATTACCGGATTATTCAGTTTCGCTAGTATAATGTCTCGACTGGACGAAATTTTTGGACTATTTCTGAAGGACTGTCCTAATGTTGATTAGGATGATGACGAAGGCGAAACTTGAGATGGCATCCCCTCTCTAAACCTCCGCACACATCAATGGAAATACGATTGACCCATTACGCCGGATTTATAGCACACGAAACCACACACACGACGGATACAACTTGGGTTTGGAACCTGGAACGTTTAGGTTCCGAAAACGAGATCTCATGAGACCTACGAGAATTCCATCAATTATTTAGCCTAATGTATACAATTCGTTTCAGAAACCCGTGTTTATCACTTTTGAATGATTTTATCTCACAGATAGGTCACATGCAGTAAGTAAATAAACCGCTTTTCCGGAGTTCCATGAAATGTACATTCTTTTTACATCTTTCTCCGATGTTGATATTAATTTTTTTGAATCCTACCTTTTCGTAATAATTCGAAACTAATTTTTTATATATTGCTTAGCAAAAATAAATAGATAATCATAGCCACATACATCTCAACTCTATTTTGATAGAATCAAAGCCGCTGAGGGCTTCCCATCCTAAAACAGACAATAGATATGAACAGATTCTGAGATTGAAAATTGTGGATAAATTGTTTTAATCCGAAACAAGCCATATGAAAATGCAAATCTTACATCTGTTTGGAGCTATATTAAATAATATGATGTGGAGAAATTTTATCATCTTCCAGTGTCACGAATATTTTTAAATCAATAGTTTTCATAAAAGTTATATTTTAAAATATCTAATAAAATATTAAATACTTATTTTAAATTGAACCCTTTTTCTGTTTTTTTTAATGATTAAATTCTTACTTCTTTTTTAATTTCTGAAATTTTTAAACGATAATGGATAGGACTAACGGACATTTTTTCCGCCGAGAAAGAATAATCACATGAAAGAAAGCTAAAAAAATATCAATAATCTACAATTTTCCCAACCTAATACTGTTTGAGAACAGAATGTAAAATCCTCCACGCTTCTGCGCATGCGTTAGGATGAATTTAATTCGTCAAAATAGGGGTAAAAGGAAAGACGAAAGGAAGAGATGTTTACATCAACAATGAAGACTTACGGTTTTATGAGGTAAACATTATACAGATAATTAATAATGCAGAAGGAAAAGATTGAAATGAAATCTGCTATGCATATTTCAATATATCACGTCAGAATATAATTTCTTGAACGGCCAAAAACCACGTGCAAGTTAAATTACATTTTTTATTCATTTTAATTGCTTCATCGAATGAGTCACTTTAGAAATGCAAACGTTCCCAAAAACTTTGTCTCGCATTTGTTTAAAAAGATATCACATTTCCTGTTTATTTCATTTCATATAATCACGCTCCCAAAATGACATTTTTTCTAGATTTTTTTTACTGTAGTCATTAGCTTAGTTTTTTTAATCAGAGCTTTAGTAAATGCAATGGCAACGCTTTATTAAAGTTGATTTTTTGAGATGCTTGTGCAGATAATCAAATTTTTATTTTTTGCCTACGGATTTTTGTTGACGCCAAAAACCTCACCCCCCAAAACAACATCATTTTCTGACATGGTAAAAGGTACTAATGCAATGTGCGAAGAATGTAAGACAGGAATAAATAATTCCTCGTTTTTTTCTTCTTGTTTACAACATTTAATGATATTATATAAAAATGTGTCAAAATGTGATCGTCTAAGAATCCATTGACAAACAGTATGTCAATTAATTTAAAACTTAAACCATGGTACAGATTGCTAAGTTCACAGAACTTAAAATTTTTTAAAACTTTGTTTGTAAATCAAAAAAGATAAGGTAAGCAAGATGAAATAAATATAAAACAAAAGGGCATATGTTTTGGTATGTTGGTCTTAATAAGAAAACTGAGTTGAAATACATTTTACATTCGATTCGATCGGGATTGGTTTGGTTTGGTTTGGTTTTTTGGCACAAGAGCCATAGTTTTGACCATGCTGTGCCAGTCTAACGATTCGATCGGGAAAATCAGAAACAAGTTCATATGACAATCATACATATCAAATATATCGGCAACTTTGGTTAACTAATAAAATATTATATAATTAAACCATGTTTTTCTGCTGTTTAATTTAAAAAATTGTACTCGGAATATATATATATATATTTCGGAGCAATTAACCAATGCCAGAATTAGATAAATAATTAATTATCAATATATTTTTCTGAGAGCAAAAAATTAATACATTTTTACACAAATTTATAATGTGAATATATATAAGAATTTATACAGCCGGCTTTTTGGCACAGAGGTAGCACGTCTTCCTCGTATTCTGAAGGTCCAGGGTTGAATTCAGGTCTGGGCATGGTTTTTCTTCTGTGAGATGTGTGAATGTGCCCCCTTGTAAAAAGGGGCTGTGCAAGCAAATGCCGTGAGTGTGTAGCTATGCCGTGCTCTTGGCCCTAGTTGGCGCTACTTCAAAAACAAGAGAAGCTCCTTTCGGCTTAAATCTGCTGCTGTGTCAGGAATGGGCTTCTCCATTGGCAAGTTCCATAATTAATAAGAACAACAACAAGAATTTATACATTTTCATTGCATTTAAATAAAACAATTCGCATTTGTTGGTTCAAACTGCTAAAATGTTTATCATGCAGTGGGACAAACAATTGAGGATACACCTTACTTTTACTTGATAAATCCAACTTTCAATCGAAATAACACATTAACTAGAAGTGCAAATGTGTTTTTATTTTCACATGTAACAAAGGGGTTAATTTACAGTAAAAATTATGAAAATCAACAAAAAAATATCTAAAATTAAAAATTTCACAAGTATTTGAAATAAACATAGGCAGATCTTTACCTCAAAAAATTGAGGATACACCAATGAAATTTGTGGGACATATCACATACAAAGACAGTGTCAATATTTGGTTGCATGTCCTTTGGCTTTTATAATGACCTCCAAACGTCTTGGTACCGATTCGACCAATTTTTTGGTGGTATGTGGAGATATTTTATCCCATTCTTCTTGTAACACTTGTTTTAAATAGGCGTTGTTCCTAATTTGGTGTTTTTGGGCTGCTGTTTCGAGTGGGGCCCACAAATTTTCTATGACATTGATGCCAGGGACTGTGGTGGTGTGTGTAATTGCTGTTTACAATGAAAAAGACACCACATTTTGAAATTACGTGCCGTATGTTTGGAGTCATTGTCTTGCTGGAAAATAAAATTTCCATTTAAACCCAATTTTTTTCACTTTCTTTAAGATTGTTGTTGAGTATATCTATATAAAGCTTATGATCCATTATGCCATCTATAAAAAATAAATTTTCTACCCCATTTGAAGCCATACAACCCCAAAACATGACGGAGCCACCACCATGTTTAACTGTAGGACGTAAATTTTTTAGATCCAAAGCGGTGTTCGGCTTTCTCCAAGCGGTGCGGCTGCCATCACTTCCAGAAATGAATTTACTTTCGTCACTTATATAACTTTCTTCCCAAAGTTATCTGTCTTCAATTGATGAGTTTTTGCAAACTCCAAACACTTTTTCTGATTTTGTAAGCTTATGAAAGGTTTCTTTTTAGCTACTCGACTGCTATATCTAGCATGTCGAATCACATTTACCACAGTTTCGTAGCTTCTTCTACTGCCCATTATTCGAGAAGTTTCTGCAGCTAGTTTGACTGCACTTAGTTTAGGATCAATCCTGATATCTTTCAAAATTTTCCTTTTGGCTACATCACTCAGAATACTTTTTCATCCTCTTCCACTTTTATTTTCAATTAATCCATCGCTTTTAAATCTTCCAATGAATTTCAGGACACACGAGTGGCTTCTACCAACAATTTCAGCTGTTTCACGATAAGATTTTAATTTCTTAAATAACCTTAGTATAAATTTTCTTACATAAATACTGGTCACTCTCCGAGGAACTATTTTTCATTTAAAATCTCAACTTTAAATTCACATAATCAACTTCAAAAGACAAAAGTTGTATTCGAAAAGGTTTTAAATTAAATTGGCCAAACTTAGGCTTTTATAGTAGCGAGCAGAAAAAAATCTAGTGATATTTAAACAAAAATTTCATTGGTGTATCCTCAATTTTTTGAGGCAAAAATCTGCCTATGTTTATTTCAAATACTTGTGAAATTTTTAATTTAACATATTTTTTTGTTGATTTTTGTTATTTTTACTGTAAATTAACCCTTTTGTTACTTGTGAAAATAAAAACACGTTTGCACTTCTAGTTAATGTGTTATTTCGATTGAAAGTTGGATTTATCAAGTAAATGTAAGGTGTATCCTCAATTGTTTGTCCCACTGTATATGATATTTTTTCCATATAACAGAATATTCGATTTCATCAGAATAACAAAGAATTTAGAAGAGTAAAATAGAATTTTATTTATTGGTTTCTAATCAAAAATGCTAATAAAAAATAAATCTTTTGCAATTAATTTTATTAAGCCTTAAAAATAATAGGGTTCATCGTAACACAAGAAATTCACATGAACCCTAAATCCGGTTTATTTAATCCGTTCAACGGAATCTGATAAAACTATCTGAGCAGCTTTGTAAAAGAAAAACCAGGTTATTCAATCTCACGCAAGATGAGAACACAGAAAAGGTCCCCGGGGCATTCAAATAACATCTTCGGCCTGTTTTCGCGTGGCCCTTGATGATAAATTTAATAGCTGTAAACCACAACCACATGGTAAAAAAAAACCTAAAAAGCAAATTTTTAGAACTGTTGAGGTGGGTAATTTAAGAATACAATTTAATTTTTAATGCGATTTTAATGGTTAGATAGTTGTAAACGAGTCGTTAACGACTTTAGCTCTATTATTTCTAATATATCCGATAATGAAGATACTGTCAGCTAATTTGGATTTCAGAGTGTTCAAGGATGACTCAAAAAGGGGGAATTTAATGTGATTTTTCCGTATAATCGCTTAAAAAATAATCTGCAATTATTGTTCGATTCTACTCTGTCTTGATGCTGTGACATTGAGTTACATTTATTATTATTATTATTACTATACGAAGTGTACAGGAAGAATTGTCATTACGACATATTCGAACTTGAGAATTATACGATCTCGACATTTGTTATCTCCATGAGTCCGAAAAACAAATTTCGGAAAATGTCTGCTTCTCTATTTGTCTGCCTGGAAAGAATGAATTTAGATGGATGAGGTTTAGTATATGATTATATGATCTTCATACCGAATTTGTAGATTCCTATAGAACTTGAAATTTTGACGATATTCTATATTCGAGACCCTCCTGAGCTCAAAAAGTACATTTTTAGATGTTTGACAGTGACAAAGGTAACTGAAAAAGAGATAGACGGATGAAACTGGATGTAGTCGTTTGTAGTCTTTATTTCTAGATTTCTATCAAGTACAGAGCAGATCCCGTTCAGAGGAAATTCATCCCTCCAGGTATGCTCGAATATAAACTAATTCTTTCGGCCCTCCCGGGAGCATTTACCACCGCAGTAATTTTTCTTAATTTTTTTTTTTTTCTTTTCAAACCTGATAGTGGCATTTGCCACGACTTCCTGCTTCCTATGCCCGTGATGAAAATGAGATGAAATTAAATGTAGATGTGCTCTTGGTGATCTTTATCACTAATCTCCCTCAATTTTTTAATTCCGCATTTTAAAAATTCAGGGCTGAAAGGGTTGGAACGATAACTACAAAACGGAGAAAGCTGGATGGATAAAATTCAGTTCTCTGATTTAACATTTATAGTGTAGACATCAATGAATTTTTGAGCCAAATCCAACAAAGTGTTGAAAGTCTGTCATAACTCAAAAGCGCAATGGTTTAAACATTTTAAACTTGATATGAGATTTTGTGGCTGCAATTGTGGCTCTGTGCCAAATTTTGGTTTCAATCTGTTGCAAAAAAAAGTCTCTAAATCAGAAAACAACATTTGTTAGAGAGAATGCGAGAAAGTTTTTGGATGACCACTCTAGTTGCTTTTGTTAAATTTTGCAATCCAGTTTGCAATGAGTCACAAAGTTAAACATGACGTCAATGGCTTAGAGATGGGCCGGGCGAAGGAAGTGTGTATAAGCGCTAGTCATAGGGTGTGCCAAGATGGTAAAATAATTGCACGCTTATGTCATTTTTTAAAAGTCAATTATGATAAAAAGAATAAAAAATTTAAACCATATCTTTGGCATCACTTATTGTTGTAACACCTTCGCATGACAGATCTGACGTGTATAATGTGAGCATCAATCGATTTCACTAATGAATTCTTTTCTTCTCGTTTGAATTTGTATTGTAGATCTTAATCATTCACCAATCAATCTTTTCCTTCTCGGTTGAACTTGCAATGAAAATCTGATATCATTCAACAATTAATTGTATTCTTCTCGTTTGAATTTGTATTGAAAATTATGCATCATTCACCAATGAATTGTTCCCTTCTCAATTGAATTAGAAAATCTTACACCATTTACGAATGAATTATTTCCTTCTTGGATGAATTTATATTGAAGATCTTGCATAATTCATAATTTATTTGAGTTATATTTACGTTTCGCTTTGAAGCATTCTAGAAGGATACTGAACTAAATAGCTTAAAGAAAAAGTCATATAAAAAAGTTTGAAACCTATAATAAACAAATCTTAAGGATGATGCATATCTGAGACAAAGATGCCCCATATCTGTAAAAGAGACTCGTTTAGAAGATATAACTTGGATTAATTTAAAAGATTTTCTAGTTTTGTGTATATCGGGTTTACTGCGGTTTTAACTCAAAAATACCCAATGCTCTTCGAAGATCTTATATATGTATCTTAAGGAAATTTAATGAAATCGATGAAGAACACTTAACTAGTATATTTATCCAAATCCATGGGCAGATATGAGTAGATTGCAAGAAATAAATCGTTTAAATTCAGAAGCAGATATCAAACCAAATCCATGAGTCAAAAAGAATTCATGGTTAAAAACGGCCTCTTTTAGTCGATTTTGGAAAATTTCACACAAAAGTCAGGTCCGAAATATGCAGGGAAGAAAGCTTTCCTTGAAACACTTTAGAGGGAAACTGACCCACATTTATGTTTCGTTTGGAAGAAAATAAACAGGAGCCATAGCGACGCAGAGAGAAAATTATTGTCAATTCGTATATCCGTTTACTGATTTTTGAATAATGCATACGAATATAACCAAAGAATAGAACTCATTCTTTTTTCAAGTTTTTCAGTCAATGCTGATATGCAAATACATTAGCTACTACCTTAATCATATTATTCAATATTTACTTGGCCCAAAATGTTTCACGATGAGAGAATACTAACAAGCTACAGCTAAACCAAACCTTCATTGCCTGAATGATTAAACGAATGTAAATAAGGCACCAGCAATAAAACGAGTTTAAATCGGAAGGTAAAACTTCATCTTCTAAAAGATCCGAGAGCGAAAAGCGATTCAATGAAACACATGAAAGGCAACATATCAAAACAAAGACACACTATCAATCAAAAAGATAATTTTAATGAAAATTGAGGCTACGAATGCCATTCCGGTTGTGGCAGAAAGCTGCCGATAACAGTACCTCAATCCTATTTGTAGCCATTCACTTCATTGTCTAAATCTCATTACACACCGAAAGGAAAAGAATAGCCAATTAAGTCCATCTGCAGGAGATCAAATTAAATATATATATAATAAAAATGGGGACACTTATGATCCTCAGACGGAAACGGGTTGGTTCATCTTCTCGAAGAAGAAAGGCGATAACTTACGCCAAAGTGAGCTACGTTTTGCCAAATCGGCGTTTTGTTTTAAGGTCATTAACCAGCCATGACCTTGAAAGAGGAATGAGGAAATATACTTCCCTCGAACAGGGCAGGTAACGGATCTAGAAGCAATGCCTCGGAGCGGAATGGTAAAAACAAACACAGATAAGCCAGTGCCCACTGAACTCGTCTTGATGAAAAAAAAAAAAATGAGTCGAGAGTGATCACGATGTATGTCAAGAGAATTTGAACTCAGTCGAGTGACCCAAACGAAAAAACCGGGCCTTCCCCATTGAGTCGAGGAAGTGGAACAGACAAGTGTGTGTATCTGCTTAGGAAACATTTTTTTTTTCTCTCTGTCTTTTTTTTTTTTTTTTGATACCTCCAGCATCTTTCAAGTTACTTGACGAAACCGTTGGATATGAAATCTTCTATGTGTTTCTGAAGTTCCGTGGACCAGAAATATTTCGGTAACAAGTCTGCAAAAGAAGACGTTAAAATTGTATCATTAGTAGTCGCCTAATACATTATCAATTCTCTTAATGCTCTTTAAGGTTGAAACAGAATAGTGGCGCGCGCGCGCGCGAGAGAGAGAAATCTTACGTATTAGCTTATAAATAGGGCATTCAGAATCAAAGAATTTTTAATTCACAATATGACCTCAAACTAAGTTAACCTCTTTGTCGTCCATAACGCGCCCGGCGAGTTCAAGTGAGACTTCTAGAGGGCGGTAGTAATACGCTTCAAGCGTTCTACATTTTAAAACTTTTAAACGTTTAAAATGCTTACTTGTGTGAGTTTTTATTTTTGTTTGCTGTAATGAAGCGAAAAAAAGAGGAAAAACAGTAATTTTTGAGGGCAGGAAAGGGCGGCGAAAGGGTTAAAATTGTGAAATCGTTATAATGAGACAGCTGTAAAAACAATTTAGAAATATGCGCGAATTTTGAAGAACGAAAAAATATAAAAATAAATATTTTCTTTCAATTTTTGTTGTTGTTTTAAAAATATCGGAAATCTAAATAAAAATGACAGTCTGCTCTTTTCTTTTCGATTATCTATCTATCTGTATATATATATATATATATATATATATATATATATATATATAGTTCTTTTCACAAAACACTTCCTCAATATCAAATGCAAACGATGTTTACACATTGAAAGGTTTATTTAATATATTATTGCCAAATTCAATTTTAAAAAAAAATTGAAAATCATTTATCACATCGAAAGACAATAAGAGACGTTGTCGTTTTCATCAACAAAATGAATTTAACATTTTCTAAGAAACTGGGCGGTTCCACAACAACTGGAATATTACTTGAAAGGACCCGCCATTAGAGAATATAGTTCCCATATCACGCGATTTGTCGCTTGACCCAACCTGCTCCAGCTTGACAATTAGATCGTAACCGCTAGCAAAAAAGAAAATGGCAAAAATATAGAATAAAAGGTGTCGCAAGTTCCGAGAAAAATGCTTTGTAAACGGAAAGAATGTTTTTCTGGAGAACAGCACGGGGCTAGTCACTTCCTTGTCTATTGTTCAGCAATCGAATGCTATTTTTCGTTACGTTGTCTGAGAACGGGTTGGGAGGAAAAATAAGAGCCACATTACAATACTTTCCAAAACGCCAGCCGAGCATTCCGCATCGAATTCTAGAACAGAACCATCATTCAAAACCTGCCGTGTCCTGCCGACCGAGAAGTTTGACTCCTTGAGATGTTAAACATTGGATGTAAGTATAAAGCAAATAACCCGGCAAGACATCATTCAGGCTACCAGATATTTTATGGTTAAATACACCGCAAGGTACAATCTTAACATAACGGTCTTTTCCTCCGAAAGTCGATATGAATGCCAACAGTGCAAAATCGCACATCCGATGATCACGAATTGTATACCAAGTTAGAAAAACGGAGTTAAAATTTCTAAAACAATATTTCGTAAGTAAGATTCAAAATCAAAAAATCTATACATAGTATAAAATGAACTTTCTTGAAAGCGTCTGTTTGTTGGAACCACAAAAAATCGGGAAATATTTAAAGGGTATTGGAGATATTTATACAATTTTGTGAAACATTTATTGAGGAAGGTTTTAGAGCATTAAAATTGTATCAAAATAAAAAAAAAGTTTTATAAATGCGATTTTAACTTATCCGTGCATGCTCGAAAACCGCAAACTGCTCAAGTGCAAACAACAAGAGCTGTGGTATGCACATGTGATACGTTTCTTAGTTTACCTTTAATTTGAAACAACAATTCAAATCTTATTATACCGAAAAGAAGGAAATCCAACCTTGAAATGATCGCCTGCGTTTTGTCTTCGCAATATCATAATTTTATAAATACTTCTGAATGTCTGCAATAAATAAAATTTGTAGCTATTTTTGAGGTCTTATAAATATTTTTTTTGATTGTTTGATGTTGCATAACATGCCCATGTCATATTGGTTAAAGTTAATTTTGCTTTTTGGATGCTATGCCACGTTCAACGCCGTTCGGGTACTGGTAGTTTAAAATAAAGATTATAAAGACATAGCCTAGATTCATGCGCCAGACCCAGATTATTAACAGCCGAAGTTCTTACTTGAATGCAATTTATTTATTGAAGAAGAGTGTATTTGTGGTGGTGGTGAGGAATCTTTTTTCAAAACATACTTTCATGTCGTAAAAAAAATATAAAAATAGCTTCGTTAATATTATATAAAAATAGCTTTTTTAAAATATAATATCTGAATATTTTTCCTTCTCCAAATAATATCTTTATCAAATTGAGGCACATAGAAAATCTAGGGTTTTTTTTTCTTTACAAAAAAGATTGTATAACCTACAGCATTTGCGATTATTACAAATTTCCAAAGAAAGTCAACACACTCTTTTAAATCTTAGGGAATATCAATCCAAATTTTCAAAACATATTTCTCTAACAATTAATTGTACGTGTGTACTATAAACCATGCGACATTGGCATATATATATATATATATATATATATATATATATATATATATATATATATATAGTGTGTGTGTGTGGTGTAGAAAGGGAGTACCATCTTAGGTATCGTCCTCGTCATCTGATGGTGACTCAAAATTACGAGCAAAATAACCCTAGTGTTATTTTACAACGAGACGTTTAATATAACAACTGAACTAAAAAAAACCTCGCAAAGCATCCAATTTAACGGTTTGTAGCAGTACATGTATTTTAATTTTGATATTTCATTATAAGAATGATTGTTAAGTGAACTGATTAAAGTGAATTAACTTTTTTTGTATTCAATGACATAAATTATTTTTTTCATTCCTTCCCTGCACGATTTAAACTTTAATTATAACCACAACAACATATAAAAAAATAAATGGATTAAATATGCTCAATTGATGGATCATAATTCACAATAATGAATATTATAACTAACCAGCGGAAGTGGTCTCTTCAAAAATTTCTCGCATATTCTCTAATAAACATAAGTATCCATGGTACTAGTGTACAATTTTTGAGAAATATTAACTTTTAGCATGAATTAAACATTTTTTGCTGGATTTATTAAGTCCTCCTTAGCGATTAAATCACTGATATGCCGTTAGAAATATCCGAAAAAGGAATACGTGTTTTAGAGGCTTTTTTAATCACTGATTAAAACAAAAATTTGACACAAAACTGCACATGTCACAGAATTCCATATCATATTTGATATAAATATCAACAGACAGCCGCGAAGTCGTGTATTGGCAGTAAAAAAGCCACTCCAATTATAATTTAAGAAGCTTAAGACTTAAATGAGCATTGAACAAGTATTCACCAATCATTGTTTTAAACAAAGTTCACTCTTTTTTCTTAAAATAAATAAATAAATAATATGAAGACACTAAAAAAATGGAGTAGGGGAGACATTTTAAGAAGTGTTTTCTGATTTCCCCAAAATCTATAATTAATTACCAAATAACATTTTATAATTATTTGGTTAGTCCCCCCCATTACCAGATTTTAAACAATAATAGCCTCAAAAAGAAATCTGAATTATTTTGTATACAGGGGGAAAAAAGGAAGTTTGTTTTAATTGCAATTATTGTAGATGAATAAAATAGATTAAAATTATTTAGCGATATCTTCAATTAAATAACAATTTGAAGAACTTTTTAATGCATAAAATACATATGGATTCTTTAAAGTCACAGAAAATCTAAAATAAAAGAGTAAGAGTAAATGAAAAGAAAGTAGTTGGATGATGAAATACTTGAAAGATACCTTTAAAGATACTTGCAAGATACCTCTTACCTTTCTCTTAAATCTTTGCTAGAAGCAGTTTTCTTTAAACTTGCATTTTTTTTTTTTTTCACCATTGGCATTAAAAGTCAATGTTAGGTTCACATAAAAGTAAGAAATGAATTGCGATCATGAAATGATTAATTTTAAACCTTTAACTGTTATTTTTTAAAAAGAAGTTTCAATGTTAGATAGTCACTAAATTGTCAATCAATTCAATTTTTAATAAGACTTTTAATATGTAAAATGATATTTATAATAAAAGATATGAAAATTTAATAAAATATTTGCAGCTTAATTTTAAAAAAAATGATCTTCCTTAAAATTTGATATTTTTGTAAACACTCAAACTGAAATAAGACAAAAGTGAAAACTTTGGTTAATTGATTTTATAAATAACATTATCATTAACAAAAACATTTTATAAAAAACATTATTTCATTATTCTATTATTACAAATTTGTACTAATAGAATAATGAAATTAACATTTTGAGGTCTATACTTTAAAATTTAGAAAATTTTGAAACTAAATACAAACATTTTTAACAATTTTTTTGACTGTATAAGTTATGATAATGCATAAAAAAACATAAGATATCAAACAGAATCCATTATGGAAGAATTAAAGATTAACTCAAAATCAAATAATGGGGAAAAATGATATTAAAGGAGACATTCATGCAAAATATATAAACAAGTGCTCCTCCATTTTTACAAATATGAAACCTATAATTCAATATGGGAAGAGAATGCATACAGTTTTCATTGTTTTGAATGTCTATACACAAAATTTTAGCTACAATTTAAATAGATAATACTAAAAAAACTGTTCGATAGGTCAATCTACTTAATCAAATAATCTAGAAAATATTCTGATACATTCAAAATCAAATGACAGGCTGTTACTATTCTATTCGCAAGGCTTCTTTAGGCTATTCTATGTTACTATCAATGGCAATATTTGACATGCTCAAACACTGGCATCATTCATTCACTTATTATTATATTTATCGTTCTTTGTCAAGCAGCTTTTTTATCAAGTTTTCAATTCATCATGTTTATTATCATCATATTTATCATATTTTCAATTTATAATATCTTATCAGAAACAATTTCATATATTAATATTCAATATTTTTTAACAAAATTACTTTTAAAATGATAAGTATTTAATATCTTTAATCTTAAAAAGTATTGAGAGCCCAAATTATGCAATTCACTAGTGATAAAACCCTTTATAGCACTTTATGCATATCAACATGTTTAGTGTAGCAATAAAAAAAGGATAAACAAAAGTAATTTAAAGATTTAGTTATGTTTGCCAAGCTTTAAGGAACCAAAAAATATGAGATATTTATCAGAAAGTTTAATAATATCTTTTGAACTATTCATATGCACAAATGTTATTGTGACAATTTTTCACAGTACACAACAACAAAAGCTAGAAAATATAATTAATCCAATAAATTTTTTCAGCATGACATAATATCATACAAAAGGCATCTTTATTACTTCTACATATGATAATTTGGTTCATTATAGGTGGCTTAATTTCACAACAATTTTTTAAATATATCTTTATATTGAAAATATTCAACAATAATAATTAATCCTAGAAAATATGTGATTAAGGTATATATAAAGCTCATAATGATAATGTAAAATTCAGTATACAAATTAAAATTTCAGCATTAGAGGAAAAATAAATTAAAAATCTTTTCACACAATCATTTTATTAACATAAGAGTATCATACAAGTAGCAAAATATTTATCAAAATTTATGATTAACTATATTTTTAAACTATTCACAAAAGTTTGAAGAGAAACTAGAATTTATTTTGATTTGTAGAGGCAGAATGTAAAAATCACAACGATATTTACATAATATCTTAAATTGATTGAAAAATTAAAAGGAATTCTGGAAGAATTTCAAAATAACAGTCAAGCAAATTTCACCATTTTCCAAAATGGCAAACAAAATGAGTAAAGCAATTCCACAAATGCAATATTGCCATAGCTATTTTCATTAAATGAAAATCTTGACATTTTGTAATTTAGAATTTTAATTAGATTAAATATATTAGACAAGAGATAGTAATTATAGTGATAAAATATTGTGATATAAAAAATAGTCCAAAAAATTTCAACCTTGTTTCTTCTCACTGAATCTAAAATTTCAGATCTAATTTTAGAATTTAAAAAAGTTATAATTTTTAATTTATTAAAATTAAGAAAACATAGTTAAAGTTTATAAAATATTACTAGATTGACATAAATATAAGTTCTAAATAATTTGACATGCATGTACAAAGAAAAACATTTACCAATTATTGCTATTTTAAGCAAAATTTACCATTACAGACAACGTAAACAAACCCAGAAGTTGGATTGTATAACTGACCCTGTAAAGGTCGTGATCATATATACACCTTAATATATATTGAAAGTCAATTTACCTTCATTGAAAACGTAGGGAATTGATGTAACCACCTTGTCAACTGAGAAGCAGATCGCAAGAATATTCGATTATCCAGTATTTGCTTAGTTATATGGTTCAAGCTAGCCGACAACGTGAGTGCCATTGCACACTGTAGCCATACGTAGTGCTACCGCGAGGTCTAAACGTAGAATGAAAACTATGCGCTCTTCCCCGCGATTTTGGATTTGCGCCGGTGAACGAAGATTGCCAGATTTTCAGCAACAAAATTAAATTCCAGCGGAAGTTATAGTTTGCGATCGGCAAGTCCTCAATTGTTATTATTTTTTTGCTTTATAATAGGCAGTAATTTAATTAGAGGCTTACATTACTTTTCTTGCTAGTTTGGATTTAAAAAAGATGAAAATGATGCCTTTCATTCACAGAATATTAAATATATTTTCAAATATCAGAAAATTGTCAAAACTTAAAAAAAGAAGAAGAGGGGAGGAGAAAAAGAAACTGCGATTCACAGTTTCTGAAGTGCATTGGATCTCAAGGAATTTTTTCCGTAATTAGGACACTAGCAAACTTCATTTATCAGATTTGTTCAATGTAGCACTGAATAGTTCCGCATTTTTTTACTGATTGTCATATTACGTGATTTCAATCAGGTAGAAAACGTTTCACGATTTACTAAAACATGTTTCTTTTTCTTTCTTTCTTTTTTTTCTTCTATAGTCTTGTAAAATGTGTAATTCCCAATATGAATTGCAACACTAATGAATTTATTATCTTAATATGATTAATGGGGTCAATTCATGTGACGTCAAAGGTACGTGACATGTGACTTCTGCGCATGGCATTTAAGTCTTCATCCGCAAAGCTTTCCTCGATGAGTCTGTTATTAACGCCCTCCACCAAGTATGACGCGGATTTTTTGTTTACATTAGTAGCTGTAATTTTGAGTCGTTTTCTTTCTTCCTGTTAAAGTTAAAAGATGAAAGACTGATGTGCTGCTGGATGCTTTAATGTGAAACACAAGTTAATGCCATGATAAAATGCATTTTTTTTAGTTTCCTTTCAACTATCCTGACATTGGTTGTTAGCTTTGGAATGGAAGGTTGTTATTTTCGAAGTTGTGATATGCGCCGTTTATTTTCAAGAATTCATTTAGTGTGTTTATATTCACAAAATTTTGAAACCCAAAAACTGTTCCAGTAATTTTTTTTAGAAAACCCTCTCAAAGGAAAATAAATTGGTACGTGTATTGCTGTCTAAAACAAATGGGGACAATTAAACAAAATCTTCAATGCATTTCTAATTTTCATTATTGACATTTGATGGAATTTTCTGATAATTTTGAATATTCTTAGAAGATTTTTAAATATTTACATGAATATTACATTACATTTTTCCTACAAAATCTTATCTATATTTAATTGATGTAAGTAAACAAACTTTTATTGTAAAAACTATCTCTCTTAACTGAAAATTAGTGAAATTTTGCTGACTTGGGTGGAGGTGAATAAATTTCTTTAAGATTTATTAAATAAATGGATCTTTTCCAATTACTGAAAAATTCAATTTTTGTATTGATTGTTAACAGCATTTAAAATTGATGTATTGTATTAAAAGTGCTCTTAATTTGGTAAATGGAATGCTACTTTTTACTGAAATAATTCACAAATTACAAAATGAAGTTCAAAATTCTGTGAAAAAGAATTATTCCTGAGAATATTGTTAATAATATTAAAATGAGGGCATTGACAAATTTCACGAAAGAAAGGTTTTTCTCTGAATATTCTTCTTTTAATTTTGAAGCGGATCTTCAAAAATTAAATATGTCAAAGCATCCATTTGATTTTTTAAAAAAAATTAAAAATCCAGTTGATTTTTGAAAATAAAGACTCCAGATTCATTATTGACTGCATAGAAACAGATCAATCCAGCAGAACAGCAAATGATTTCCAGTTTTTATAAAGAAGCTAATATTTTAAAAGATATGATAGTTATAATACTTTCAAGAGCTGTCAACTTTATTTCACCATTACACTGTGATAGCATATCTGACTAGGAATTTTTTGAAATTAAAAGCTATCTGATGGATGTATTAGAACTGAATGATTTTGTGATGACAGATAAAAGTTTTCAAATTGAACAAGAACTTTTAAAAAAGGATATAAGTTGAAAATAAAATTTTAAATGACTGTACTCAGTTTAATGTCACTGAAAGAATTGATAACTGCTAGATATCTTATATAATACAGTGGAAAGAGCCATTTCAAAAATTATAATGATTAAATATTTTGTAGGGGCTGTCCTTTATATGTGCTAATATAATATCAATTACTTGCATATTGTATAACTTTCAAAGACCATTAATTAACATCAAATAATTTTTTGTATTTGTTTTTTAGTTTTTGGCATTATAATAAAATGCATTTTGGGGTTTTTACTTTTTGAGTGTGAACCTTAAAGCTTTCTTTTTCTTGTAGTAATTCATATTATTGATTTATTGCCTTGTAATCACATCTAATAACTTGTAAGAGCAAAATGGATGGGTTCAGAGATCATTATTACTAGTTTTTCAAATACATTTGTTTATTTGTAATAGATTCAAGTCGGATTTATGTCAGGCAACTGTTGCTATAGTTAGAATGAAATGTCATTAGTTTCTTTATTTAAACTGAAATTGATTGTTATCATAATATCATGCTATACTATTGTGCACTTCAGTGATTTCTTTTTTAAAAGATATTGGTCTTTTCATTGAAAATCAACTTCTGTAGCAATATTTGTTATATATATATTTTTTCTAACTTCCTTGTTACATGAATTTTTCACTTTCTTTTTTTCTACTTTAACCTATTAATTTTGAATAATAAAATTCTATAAAAGCATATTCTTTCAACTCCTCTTTATATCCTGTTTTACTCTTATATTTGCATTTATCATGATCTTATTCTTGTTTATTAAATTTGCTGTATTGTATGTTTTATTTTATATTCGTTCTGAGTAAGTTTTATCAATGTAACTTTAAAATTTAAAAATACATTTCAGATATGTTCTGTTTTAAAACTGTATTGTTCAATATTATGTTTTTATAGGTTTGGGTTTTTGGCACAAGAGCCATTCTTGGCTATACTGCGCCAATCATATGGTTTTACACATAAGAA
Organism: Argiope argentata; assembly: GCA_026289955.1. NCBI lineage: Eukaryota > Metazoa > Arthropoda > Arachnida > Araneae > Araneidae > Argiope > Argiope argentata. Next base: position 19,205 of record JAOUZG010031302.1, read on the forward strand.
TATTAAAGATAACAATTATAAAAAGGATAAAAGTGTAGCATAATTAAACAGAAACAGCTTTTGTAACAAAAAAGATATTTTTTTTAAAAAAAAGTATAAGCAATGGTTCTGAAGCAAAGTCAGATGTTATTTTTTTAAATAAGCAATAAACAAGTAAAAACATTTAAATGCGCGCATAAAAACCAATTGCCTTTAAAAAAGGAAAAATATGCGGGTGGTGTTTCTCACCCACCAAGTCATGCAAGTTTGGAGAAGGTGAATGAAAAAAATACTGACGATGAGAGTTAAAAACCGGACATTCAATCAAAATATGCTTCACATTAAAATCGGTATGACATGTAGAACAGACAGGTGCTCTCTCACCGAAAAGGAGATGACGATGTGTGAATCGAGTATGCCCTATACGAAGGCGAGTCAACTTGACGTCAACCTCTCGAATAGGAACGATAGGCCAGAAACCAATTATAGGTTTTATGAAATGTAACTTGTTGTTAAGCTGCATGTCCCATGACCTCTGCCAAGTTAAATGAAAATATTTATTGACGGACTTTTTCACATCACAATATGGAAGTCCATATGTGAGGAGGGATGTAGCCTGTTTAGCAGCAGAGTCTGCTTCTTCATTTCCGGAAATACCCACATGACCAGGAACCCAACAAAGTATGATATTGAATCCTATTTTGCAAGATCTGTAACATAAACAGGATCTGAATAACAATTGGGTGCACCCCTTTATGACAGTGAGAAAGTGCATCCAAAGCACTCCTACTGTCGGTATAAATAATAAAATCACGTCGAGAAGAAGGCGAGATCTCTTGAAGAGCACAGAAAATCGCTACTAATTCAGCCGTGAAAACAGAACAGCAATTATGTAGACGGTAGCTCAGTGTAACAGCTGGAAGAACGATGCCACAACCAACATGCCCTTCTGATTTCGATCCATCCGTAAAAATTGGCATGAATGAATAATACTGATAACGATGATAAAGAAAAAGCTGGTGGAAAACCACAGAAGATGTAGAAGATTTGTCAAAACCTTCAAAAGGATTTAGGATCGACAAATGTGGGATATTCCAAGGTGGGAAGCGCAATGAGTCAGTTGTCTTGATGGTGACATTTGAGAGGTCCGAATCATGCATGAATAATTTGACTCTCTCGTTGAATGGAAGGGTGTGAGAGGGGCGGGCATCATATAGTCTACGTAGACCAAACGGAAGATTCATATTGCTAATGGGGTGATTAGGGACAGATTTTGAACGATAATAATATAAAATAGATAATTTCTGTCGCCTTAAATGGAGAGGCTGTTCGTGGCAAGTAACATAAAGGCTGTCTACTGGTGAAGTACGGAACGCTCCAGAGCAGATTCTTAGAGCGGAGTGGTGAATAGTATCTAGTTTCCGCAAAACTGTAGGGCGTGCAGAGCCGTAAATCATGCAACCGTAATCAATCTGGGAAAGGATTACTGCTTGGTAGATACGTAGTAAGGATATCCGATCGGCACCCCAAGATGTTTTCGAAAGAACCTTTAAAAAATTTAGATTTCTCACACTTCTTCCGTAAAAATAAGATATGCGGTAGGAAGGTGAGTTTCCGATCAAAAATCACTCCCAAAATTCGTATTTCGGTTACCACAGGGATTGGAATATTCTGAATATGAATACACGGATCAAGATGAAGATTTCGTTTGCAACAAAAATGGACACATCGGCTTTTCTCCGGTGAAATAGTGTGCCCGTTTTGGTTGCACCAGGAGACCAATTTGTTTACAGCAGCCTGCAATTGCCTTTCAATTAGATTCATATTGCTTCCTTGACAGGAGACCTGCAGATCATCGACATACAAACTAGCATGCACAGATGAAGGTAAATGAAGTAAAATTTGACTAAGATGAGTGATAAAAAGTGTGACACTGAGGACACTTCCCTGGGGAACTCCCTCAGCTTGAATAAAAGGATTTGAATAAAAGCTACCAACACGAACTCTAAAAGTGCGATATGATAAAAAGTTCTGTAAAAATATGGGTAAGTTACCCCTAAAACCAAAGTTAAAAAGGGTTAAAAGTATGCCGTAGCGCCATGCACGGTCGTATGCCTTCTCAATATCGAAGAATATAGAGACAAGGTGATTCCTTTTAACAAAAGAGTTGCGGATCTGGGTTTCCAGTAAAATCAGGTTGTCAGAAGTAGACCGACCTCTACGGAAACCACTCTGCAACGGGGGAATACATTCTTTCTTCTCCAATTCATATACGAGACGAGCATTAACCATTCGTTCCAAGGTTTTGCAAAGACAACTAGTCAATGCAATTGGCCGGTAGTTCAAAGGGTTTGATGGTTCTTTACCAGATTTTAAGATTGGGATCACAATAGCTTCCTGCCATTGTGAAGGATATTTCTGCTCAGTCCAGATTCTATTATACAAGAGTAATAAACTGGATAAGGAATGCGCGTTCAAATGGCGGAGCATATTATATGTGATCCCATCTGGTCCAGGACTTGTATCATAGGCTTGAGATAAGGCCGATTCTAGTTCTGATATACTGAATTCACAGTTGTATGAAAATGTCCCCAGGGTATTAAATCCTAAAGGTACCCGTTCCGCTCGATTTTTAACTGATAGAAAATCAAAACTAAGAGTCGGTTGAGGAAACCTGTGCAAAAGTTTTACCCAAAATTTTGACAACGTCTAATGGATCTGAGAAGCACACATTTCCTATATTTAGAACAGGAAAGGAATTTTCTCTATAAATTCCATTAGCTGCATTTATTTTTTTCCACAAAAGTTTACTGGGAACACAGGATGTTATTGATGATACAAAGTTAATCCAAGATTCCCTTTGACTACGACGGCGAATGCGACGAGCAAGGGCTCTGGCCTTTTTAAAAGCGACTAAGTTTTCTGATGTTGGATATCGTCGAAATTTGTTCCAAAGTCTCTTTTGGTTTTTGTAACTGTCACGACAGGCTTCGTTCCACCACAGTCTACGAAATTTTCTTAGACGTGGGGAAGATTTCGGAATGGTGATATTCGATGCATTCATTATCGTGTCAACGACATTTTGTATGGCTTCTGATATATCTGTATGACTAATCATGTTTTCATTGATAGTAGCTAGTTGGGAGAATGTAGTCCAATTTGCTCGTTGAAATTGAAAACGGGGAGGACAAAAGGTTGCACTACCACTATCAGCATGAGAGATTATTAAGGGGAAGTGATCACTATTGTATAGTTCATTTCCAACAGTCAAATTCAAAAACGATAGCAGTTCGGGAGAGCATATGGCTAAATCAAGACAATGAAAACTACGTGTGGGTGCATGGAAGTACGTTTGTTCATCCTTATTTAGCAGACAGAGACAATTATTTGCAATGAACTGTTCGATCTGCTGCCCACGAGAGTTTGTACTCTCCGAACCCCACAAAGTACTATGGCCGTTGAAGTCACCTAGCAGGATAAAGGGCTTGGGAAGCTGGTCCACCAAGGTGTCGAGATCTTGTTGACGTATGATGGCACGAGGCGGAAGATAAATACAACAGACCGTGACCAAAGATCGTATATGAATCTGAACAGCCACAGCCTGGAGACATGTATGTAAAGCAAGAGGTGTGCTCGGATAAATGTTTGAAGTGAAGATACAGACACCTCCAGAACAATGAGCTCCTGTGCCTGCATCTTTCCGAACGCAATTATATCCGCGTAGTTTAATGGGAATGTTGGGTGACAAGAAAGTTTCTTGTACACCTAAACAAATGGGATGAAATTTATTAATAATGGACTTGATATCAGGTAGTTTGGACCGAATGCCACGACAGTTCCAAGAGAGGAAAGTACCCATTAAGTGATTGTTTTGGAACGGGAATGAACGGAGGCAGTTGTTGGAGTTGCCGGGTCTTCGCAACTCATTTCAAGTTCAGATTCATCCTCAGATGGATGCAATTTAATATCTGGGCTATTGGGCATGCCACCAAAAATGGATGCTAGATCCTTATGAACAATACCCTTCGTCGCTAGTCCTAAGGCGACGGAATTTTTGGACGCCGATTTTTTGAGTTTTGTAGGGAGATCTTTTGGTGCAAGACCACGTTTTGCAAGCTTTAATTTCAAAGTTTTATGAGATTTTGTCTTTTGTTTTTTTGTGTCTGCTTTTGAAGTTTCAGGAGCACTAGCTGTAGATTGCCCAGTGTCTGAATCCATTGGTTTGTCTGGTGGTTTCATTTCTGTTTTATCTTTAATGCAATTTGGGCATGAACAGTTTGCACAGAACGGTTTTTGCAATGCTGCGGCATAGCTTAAGCCTTGAGTTGGTGTGCGAGATAAGACTTGACGCCTTGCTTCTGGATATGAAATGCCTTCTTTTACTTTGATTTCAGTGATTTGTTTCTCTAGGATCCACCGTTTACAAGCTCTCGGAAAAGATGAATGCTCGCCATCGCAGTTCACGCACTTTTCTTGTGCTGAACACTGCTGCCTCTCGTGACCTTTCTCAGCACAGCGGGCGCATGTCACAGACCCGCGGCAATTAGCTTTTGAGTGGCCAAAACGCTGACACTGAAAACACCTGAGGGGATTTGGAATATAGTGTCTAACTGGTAATTTCATGTACCCAGCATATATAAATTCCGGCAATTTAGGAGAGTGAAAAGTTAATATCAGATGTTTAGTATTAAGGAGTTTTCCATCCCGCCGGATAGTGATACGGCG
>JAOUZG010031307.1:0-20278 GCA_026289955.1 Argiope argentata
AACTGAAATCGTGACTCATCTGACCACGCCACGGTTTTCCACTGGTCTAGGGACCAGTCGATAGGCTCATGAGCTCAGGAGAGTCGCTGCAGGCGATGTCGTGCTGGCAGTAAAGGCACTCTAGTCTTTCTTCTGCTTTCATAGCCCAAGGAAGACAAATTTTGCCGCACAGTCCTATCGGACACGTCCCTCGTACGTCCCACATTGATTCCTGCAGTTATTTGATGGAGTGTTGCGTGTCTATTAACATTGACCATTCTACACAGACGTCGGCGGTCTCGGTCGTTAAGTGCGGGGTGTCACCCACTGCGCTGTCCATGATGGGATGTGATGCCTGAAATTCCATACTCTCGGCAGACTCTTGATACTGTGGATCTCAGAATGTTGGATTCACTAACGATATCCGCAATGGAATGACCCATGCGTCTAGCTCCAACTCAAATTCCACGTTCAAGGTCTGTTAATTCTCGTCGTGCCGCCATAAATCACGAAAAACCTGTTCACATGAATAACTTGAACACAAATGAAAGCGCTGGAAAACGAACTGCGCATTTATACTTTTTCGCTGTGATACTACTGCCATCTGTATATTTGCATATTGCTATTCCATGACTTTTGTCACTTCAGTGTAATTCCTTATTAGGACAGATTGTTTTTACATATATTTTACGCCAGTCATTTAAAGTAGCAACGAGCCTTTTATTGCAACATATTTATACTTATAAAAAAAGTTCTGATTGATATTTTAACTATTTTACCCAATTTTTCCAAATTGAAAAAACTTTGTATAACCGAGATTTTTGTTTGGGAATTCATTTTTTTATCAAAACCCAAACTATACTGGAATTTATTATTTTTCTTTCTAGTTACAAAGTTTTACGAAATATTCTGCAGAGAAAATAATATCATGCTATAATGTCTCAAATGACATATCGATGACATATTTAAAATAATAGTAGAATATATATAATAAAAGAAAATTCTATGCTTAAAAATACCATCGTTGCTAATAATGCTACGGAATTAAAAATAAAACTATCACATTATTAATTATCATAAAAATCCCTATTACATCATTAATTATTCTATGAATCACTACCACACCGCTAATCATTTTTCCTAAACAAAAACGTTTCTGGTCAAATAAACCGGATGAAATAGAATTTCAGAATTTTTAAGATACTGTGGCATCATTAAAAATGTAATTTCTCTTAAAATTTTAATTCTATGTAAAAACACTTTTCGGCATGGATTAATTAAAAGTAAAGAGAAAAGTGTAATTATTCGTTAAAAAATGTAATTTAATTTCCTGATAAATAAAATAAGAAAAGAAAATTCCGAATAATCGAATTTTTTTTTAATCATTTTAATGTGATGTTTCACTAGACAATGCAACATATTCCAAAATTTTATGTTCTTTAGAATATTTCAAAAATATTTATAAGTCCATTCTTTAAGGTATTATATACTGAATAATATATGTTGCCAGATAATTTTATGCTATGTCCGAATCAACTACTTTTCTGAGGAATAATTGTAGCTCAAAATTTTGATTACTAATTTGATACATGAGAATATATTTTAAACTAATATCGTTATTTGTAGGTAATTTTTTTAATAACCATTTGCATTTGAACATTTAATTTTAAACTTCGGACTATCTTTGCATAGTATATTTATCATTATTTATTTAAATTTAAAAGGAAATTGAAATTTTGAAGCAATGAAACTGAAGAAAAGGAGTTCTTGCGATTAGTACAATGGACACATAATTCAGGAGAAAGGTCACGCGCACTCAAATATCAAGAACGAAACGTCGCAGATGACGTGAGCGTAAGCAAAACGAGTGCGGTTGGAGCGCGCAGTTCAAGAATACAATAAAAGGACGGACAGAGACGCAATTAAACATATTTGCTATAAATGATACTGAGTTCTTTGGTGAAATATGGCTAAGATAAATCACGTGGGCGATTTCACACGTGGAAGAATGATCGGAAAATTGGAAGAGGGGCATAGTGTGGCTATGTAAGTTGTATGAAGAGTTTGGAATCATCAAAAGTGTCGTTTCGCGTGCTTGGAAAACCTTCCAAGCCACAGGTACAGCTGTTAAAAAAGGTTGATGGTTTACGCCCCAGGGAAACAACTGCATTGCATGCTTGATATATTGTCCTGCAGGTGAAAAGAGCCCGAAACCAGTCAGCAAGTGCTATTGCTCAGCAACTGTGTACAGCAAAGGAGTGACAAGTGTCGTGGTTTACTCTGTCCAGCCATCTTCACAAAAGAGGCCTATTTCCCCGCCTTCCTGAAAGCTGTATCCCTTTGAAAGTTGGCTATCGGGGGCACCATTTAGAGTGTGGCAAGGAGCACAAAAACTGGACATTTCAATGGAGTTGTGTATTCTTTAGGGATGAGTGTAGTTTTAGTTCTACAAGCGATTCTCGATGCCAGTTGATTTAGAGAGATGTTCATCCCAATAACATCACGGAAAGAGATTATTACGGTGTTAATAACATTTTCGTCTGAGAAGGATTTATGTTGAACGGGAGAACTCAGCTCCACATTTTCGACGGAGATTCTGTAACCGGATATCGTTATTGTAAGTAGGTGCTCCTACCCTATGTACATCTATTCCAAGCAGATTTCGTTTTGAATAGATGCACACCGGAGCAGATTTCGTTTTTATGGACGATAATGCATGGCCACGTCAAACTCCTGGTGTTCAGCCGCAACTAAAAGCGGAGAAATCCCTCGAATGAATTGGCCGGCATTCTTACTTTATTTAAATCCCATAGAGCATGTGTGGAATGCTTTGAGAAGATGCCTTGAAACACGATAAAATCCTCCGGGGAACAACTGAAATAGATGCTGATTGAGGAATGGGCAAGCAAGAACTGTTGAACCTTCTAGTGCTGAGTATGATGAGATGATGAGTAAGGGGAGGGCATATCCCATACTAAGGAATATCTGATTGTTGTTCTTCCTCCTGGGCAGACAATCATGTGTAACGATACTATGAGATCAAAAAATCCTTTTTTTTTAGATTTATTTCATTATTGTATGGATTGTATTCTTTTTTGAGCAACTAGGCTTTCGTCATCCTTTAAATACTAAATGATGTCTTTCACTTCTGAATTTAATGTCTCTCAGGTGATTTATCGTTGAGTTAGGGAGAAAAAAAACACCTGTTGCTGAATGCCAGGGTACATTGAAATGATGAACAAGAAGATGATTTACTCAATTTCTCATAATGGACAATAAAATATATAAAGCGATTTTTTCGAAGGTAAGGAACTTAATAATTCTTCATTCAGAGAGGACTGAAAATTCAAATGAAATAGAGAATTCAGCTGGGATATATAGCACACATTAGGACAATACTACCATTCTCAAGAACAAAATAGAAAAATATAAATGTATTTAAAAATAATGTGTGTGTGTGCGTGTGATATTTAAAAATAAATATATCACAAATAAAAAACCCATTTTTCTATTGAGTTTCAAAATTCACAAAATATATGTTCACTTATTACATAAAATTGTTAGAAAATGTGACACATTTTAAAAGAATATCATAAGAATTAGCAGCCAACTAATAGTTAATTGGAGTAAATATGAATTTGTAATTCTTCAAAGATTTTCTCGCGAATTAGATCATCTATTGAAATCACTGAACCATTTTGATGATGAAATTCGGACACTTGTTTGAATTTGTGAAAAGAGTTTTCAGACATTCCGGGTTGAATTCTAATTAATAAAAGAAGAAAGTTAATTCAGTCAAAATTCATGATGTGCATGAACCCATCTATATTATAGAAGTCTTTCGTCCTTATTCTGCAAATATTTGTACATGAAAATAGTAAATTTAATAAAGTTGTTTGCTCAAGAGTCGAATAGAATAATCTTTGGAAAAATATTTCCTAGTAACACTTAATAAGTAACAGATATTCCAGTCTCAATTTTATGGCATTCAATTATATATATGTCTTTCAATATTTAATCTGAAATGTTCCATGAGGCATAAATGCGTTTAAATTTATACTTCAAAGAACTTTTATTGCAGTTCTTAAAGTAATTAATTTTTTAAAAATAGCATACATCGACTCTAGATCAAACTCGAAAATTTAAACTCTATAAAAAATAGCAGTTATGTGAAATTGATTAAACAATCATGATTCGAAAACATCTGGCCAAATTAAAAAATGTTTACTAATAAATAAAAAAACTGGTTTATTTTGTATGATATAGTTACAAAACTCTAATATTATGTTAATAAAATATTTTTTAAATTCTATTTTATATCTGAAGGGGCTCTGGTATTCTAATTTTATTACTTTTTGAAGAGAATGAATGCCTTTTCAGTAAGAGTGTAGTTTTGTTTTGAAGATTTTTTATAGCAGCATGTGCGAGAAACATGCACTTAAAAACTCAATTGTAATTTGAAAAGTATATCAATACTGCTCATTTCGGTACCTACCCAATTTTTAATTCTTATTAAGATATGAAATATTTCACTCAATCTATATCTACATTCTTTTTTCAAATCATTCTAAATTGCTAACATTTATCAACGCATAGTGTAAACGTTAAATTATTCGTTTTTATTAAACAGTTCTTTATGTCAGAAACCTTTTTTTTTGTAATACCTTTCAAAATAATTTTAGAATTTTTTGTATTATTTTGCATATATATATATATATATATATATATATATATATATTATTTTTGAGTAATCGTTATTAAATCCACCATTTGTTGTTGTTCATGTGTTAAAAAAAGATTTATTTATCTGAAAAATTACTATTATGATTTATTAACCTGAAAATTAGCCACTATGATTTATTTACCTGGAAATTATATATGACTATAAATTAATGTATTAATTAAAAATCATTGATTTTAAAAAATTTCTTACATACTTTGCTCAGCTAAAAAATCTACATGTGAAATGAAATGTCCGCCAAAAATTTATCTGTGAATGAAGAGAATGTAAAATTTTTATGATTTCTTACTCTTAATCATTGTATGAGAAATCACGATATTTTAATACTAAGAAACTCCGCTTCATGAAGACACTGTAAACAAGACCGAAGAGTGTAGCACATACAATTGTAAATCAACTATTGAAAATCCTTCTCCATTCATACGTTGCTTTATTCAGAGTTAAATGCCCATTAGTTTAAAAAAACGCAACTATTACTTAGTTAAAAAAATATCCTACATATTAATAGAAATTTTCACAGAAAAAAGATATAAAAGGAATGCTATACATAGTAAACAGATATATTTTTATCTGGATGCTCTTCTTAAGTAAGAAATAAAGTATGGACAAAAAAATTCGTGTTAGTTTTTGAATGAATTGGATTTTTGGCATTTAATAATTTCTTTAAATGTATAATCGTCTATAAGTATGTATAATATTAAGTGCCTAATTGACTTTCATTAAATGTATAAAATTACCAGCTTTAGTGATAAACAGGTACTCAGATTATTTTCTGAGAAATAAATTAATTAATGCTGTTGTGTAACTTACTTTCAATGACTTCCTGAGCAAAATATATTTAAACAAAATTAAAATTAAATTAAATTCACTCTGACATCTTACACCGTTTAGTTCATTGAGTTATACCTTTTCTCTATTTTTTATGTCAGTTCACTAAAGTTCTGAACTTCAATCGTGGTACAAAAGCGAGTAAAATCAAATCATCGAAGGAAACTAAACATGTTTATAGAAATAAAGAAATTAGAAATATTTAACAGCGAAAATTTGTGTTTACCAGAATATGCTTCATTCTGGCGCTCTGGCACAGAGGAAGCTCGTCTTTCTCGTGATCTGGCCGTCCCGGGTTTGAGTCCCGGTCAGGGCATGTTTGTTCTTCTATGTTCTGGTTGTTCTTCTGTGTCTGTGAGGTGTGAGAGTGTGCTCCCCTTTGTACAAAAGGGCTGTTCGAGCCACTGTGATAAGAGTGTGTCATTTTCATATGAGCTAGAAGTCAGACTTTTGTCTTAGGGTGCTCAGGTGTCAATACCCTTTTCTTTGTAAAGCGGATACGAGATTATCATCATAATAACATGTTTCCTAATTTATCTTTGAATCTTATGCATATAATTTAGTATCTCTGAATACTATTCAGCCAAAATTACTCTAAATAAATAAATAATTATATATTTTATAAAAAAATTCACATTCAATATTTAAAAATAATAATTTATTTTATGTAACCTATTTCAATGTAAAAAAGAGTAACAATCTTAAAAAATAATTTATCAAAATTGAAATTAATATTTACTAACTTGTGAAGTTGAATTTTAAATTTAAATACTATAAAACTTCACGTAATTTTTATTTAAATCATATTTGAATTAAGAAAAAGAGAAACTATGAGCGTTTTTAAAAGAACCGTTGAAAAAGAAGGCACATCTTCATACTCGGATATGCTCTATGGATTGATTGGGTGTCGGTAATTTGGAGGCTTTCATAATCAGCAGAAGCCGAAAAATCCTGTAACAAAGTAACTGTTGTAGCAATGAACAGTTTGCGCCTCTACAATTATTAGACATATTGTTGAGAATTAAAAATGTTTTGAAATCTTAGTCTACTAAAAAGTCTAAAAAAATATGCGAAAAATTCATTTTAGAGCTACAATATTTCCTTCAATTTTAACGAATGGAAAAACTAAAATTTTGTTAAATTTTTAATTAATTAACATTTTAAAATCCATTCGACATGAACAATGACATTCTCTAAGTATAGAAGTGCCAAATTGCAATGTTACAGTTAATTTTTTTTATTTATTTTCCTTTAGAAAGTAACCTTAGGCTTAATCTGGGATGGACTTTGTAATTTCCAACTTCGTTCAAATGTCGTGGTAGACACCTGAGCACATTGGTCATAACTATATATTGGCAACACGTTAGGAGATTTTTCTTTATTATTTACAAAGATAAATATTAATTCTTAAAATACACATAGAAATAATCTTGATAATGTATTTATGAATAGGAATAATATACTTTTAATTTAAACATGTGAAAATCTGAAAATATATATAGGAATAAACTTGAAAAATTATTTATGGATATGAATGATATACTTTTATGTTAAACATGTGAAATTGTAAAAATCTGTTTTCCTGGTTAGATGCTAAATAATCGATATACGGAAGTTACTTAACGTAATTAAGTACTTTAGTTCTTATTATGATACGAACTTATATATAAGTAATTTAGAACTGGATAATTCATAGATATTTTTTTTGTAAATGAAACTGTAAAAATATTCGGTACTGTAAGCATATTTAATATGTAATTTCAATAACTGTAATAACACAATTTTGATAGGAAAGAGATAGCCAAATATATTCCTTTAAACATTCTTCACTATTTTAGCACATGATAATACAGGATAAGTAGTTTGAATATAAAATATATCATCTTTTCTTTTAAGAGTTTCGAATGCGAGTTTCTAAGCATTTGAATAAATAATGCTTCACTTCTCAGCCTGCTTTCTTCGGATTGTGAATTTCCCAAAACCTTTCCCTATTCTTCTTTTTCAAAATAAAAGTTTTGAGTAGATTTCGTTGTTTAGATGCCTTTAAAAACAAAACTTTGCTTTTAGGTTTTACTTTTCACTTGACCATTAATATTCACCTTTCATGTCTGGCAGAAAAACAATGACAATATTTTTTCTCCTATTTCCCATTCTCGAGAGTTATTCTTTGTAATATAAAACACATCATTCTTAATTTAGCTTTGAAAAATGACTAGCAATGCTTCTGTATATCTTGTTTTATTTCAAATGCAGAAGGAGAAACATTGTATATTAGAAAAAGGACATTTTTATAGAATAATCTGTTACAAAGAATAATGTGAAAGATATGTCGGAATATTTATAATATGTTTAAGTCACTTAACGTCAATAATATTAGAACTTTTTTCCGTATAAGAAAACATAAAAGTGAAATAACTGCTACGATATTTAGAACGTTTAAATTAAAAATATCTTTAATTTCATTTCGACGTGTGTTTATTTATTTTCCGAAGTAATTTTTAATTTTTTAAAAAACATTTCAAAATTTCTATATTTTAGACTAACAAAATAAGTAGAAATTTTCTCTCAATTGTGTCGACATACACATTTTTAATCGAAAAAGGACTTTTTTGGATTGTTTTTTAGTTGTATTATTGTACAAAATTTTCATAAGCTGCTATTTTTTAAGAATATATACAGAAAAATATTGAAGTTTATTTCAATTCTAAATTAAAATGCCAACTTCACACTACTTTTTATTGAATAAATTATATAAATTAAAAAAAATATTTGAAATGTTTGAATGTATCATTTTTTTTTAAATTTTGTAATTTCATGAAATAAAAATAGTCAAGTACACCACTGAATTTTCATTAGTATTTTTTTAATTTAAATTATAATATTAATAAAATTAATATAATAATGTTAAAAATCTTATTGAAAAATTGAATTATCCAATTATCAACATTTAATTATCTATAAACCAATTTAGCGGGTAAAAAAATCATAGATTTCTTTTAATTTCTGAATGCATTAACAGAATAATAGATTCAATATTGATCATTACACTTGGTTTGATTTCCGTTCAGTTTGTAGCTACAAAGGAAATAGTTTATGTATATTGATATGCGCCATTTCTTTAAAAGAAAAAAGTTTATTTTAATCTAGCTCAATAATATATTTGTAATAAACGAAAACGAATCTTTTAGCCTCTGGGTTAAGTTTAAAATGGAAATTATTAATGAAGTCAAAGCGACATTTCATACTATAACAGATATTTTTAAAAACTTTTAACAACTAATATGGTTTATTGAAGATATAAAATTGTATTTATTCTTTGATGTGCTTTACTGCTCCTTTATTCAAATTGTTTAATCAAATCCATCATTAATCAAGTTTTTCTCATGCAACTTATTAGTGGAAAGCAATGTAAACGTTTTTCATAGTAAATTTTCACACACACACACACACACACACAGAGAGAGAGAGAGAGAGAGAAGTATCAAGTATGTTCATACTATAACAGAGATTTAAAAAAAATGTTATGACATATGTGTGTCAAACATACTTGAGGGGACGGAGAACTTTGAAATAGGCAAAATTGGACAATAATGTGCAATTTTATTTTTATCATTTTCTTACCAAAATACCTTTTTATAGTGTAATAATATTAAATATTTAAAAGGTTAAAAGCAAAAAAGGGATACATAATGACTTTAAAACAAATCATATTATAATAAGATTTAAATATCTTCGAAATGTTCCATATGTTCCAAGAAATTAAGTGAAATTGGTAATAAAGATTTCAGTCAAGAATTAAAAGAAAATTTGGTATAAAATTTATAATTTGAACTTTTAAAATTATTTTAAAGTCAATTTTAGATCTTAAAAACTTAAAATCTTTATGAAAATTCGGTCAGTAATCCTTTGACATTTTCATTCTTAGGAAGCCAAATGAAAATAATTTCACTGTATGTATTAAACCTATACTCATGTATTATTTTAATTTTTGAATGATTTTACTTAGAATTAGTTTCTCTCGTGATAAGCGTTTTATGACTGTGCAACCAAAAAATTTCACGTCACAACACATATACGATTTGCTAAGAAGGAACGTATACTTTAAGAAGTAAATATTTTATATTACTTTATATTTAAAACAAATCGTTTTATCTTTATTCTCTAAATATTCTCTCAGTGTATAAATCTTAGTTGCGAAAAATTTCCTTTGAATTACAACCGGAAAATCGCCTATTTTTATTCTCGAGAAGGTCCAAGCTTGCTTAATGGACCTCTTTCCGGCGATAAAAATTTTGTTATAATGGATATGTTTAGGAACTGATTGTGTAATCACACACTTATACATTCTTTGTAAAATTAATATTTGTGTTTTTCTAACCAATGTATATGCATTTTTTAATCCTACCAAATATTATGAATTGTCGAGATGGTAGAGTCGTTTTGCTTCCGTTTTTAACAAACCTATTATTATTGCAATAGATTCTTGAAATTCGCCGATCAGAATATCCTTTGCTTTTCATAACCAAGAAATACCATTTCTGATAATTTGGTAAAGCTTAAAACTGGAATTTGTACTTTCACAAAATCAGAACATTTCATGAATAATAAAGAGCGATTGTACTGAATAAAATCGTAGCATTATAGGCATTTTTTTAGCCACGATATGCCTCAAAATTATTATATAAAAATTTAATTTTAAGAATATACATTTATTGTAACCAGTTTAAAAATCTTGGTTGTAGTAAAAACTTATTTATTAATCCCACAATTTCCTAAACAATTTTTGAAGAAACTTTTTTCGTTAATTCTGAACTTCTGGCAAAAATAAACAGACTACGGGACTGACGTATTATACCGTGTTCGCCAAAACTTTTTGCAACTCATTGGCAGAGTCGGACACAGCAAATCCTGTCGATACTGCTACATTCAGTGGTGGCAGGGTGGTTGGCTGTACAGAAGAAGAAATAACTGATTGACGACGGATTTAAATTCGACGATACATTTTAACGGATTACACCATTGCCGGAATTCCATAATTGGCGATTTAGCAACACATTGTCGATGATTTAAAATTTGGTGATAAAGTTGGACGGCTTAATGCGTAAGTACCCAGACCACAATGAAGGATCAATATTAGGACAGATTAGACTTACGATGTTAATTGCCTACATCCTGGAACAGGGGTAGAACGTCTTCCTTGTGATCTCGGCGTCCTGGGTTCGAGTCCTGGTTCGAACATGGTTGTTGTTCGATCTGGGATATGTGTGAATGTGTCCCTCTGTAGAAAAGGACCGTGTAAGCGAATGTGATGTGTGAGGAGCTAAGACGTATCCTTAGTCCTAGTGGGTGTTGTTTAAAACAAGTGACGCAGCTTCGGCTTAATATCACCCACTGCATCAATGAGCTTGTCCATGGCAATTAGCAAGAACAACAGCATGATGATAAATTATTACATCGATTTGCAAAGATATTAGGTAAACAAAATTCTTTCAGGAATGGGGGATTATAGCTCAGACTTTTCTTTACGTTAGATTATTTTTCTTTTTAATTAAAGGCTAAATTGTGGATTTATGGGAGTGTTATTGGGATTTATTCTCAATTAATTAAAATTACAGGCGACAGGATAAGCGTAAGAATTTTAATTTAACGCTTATGACCTGAGAACAGTTTACTGTATCATTTCCCTGAAAAAATTTGAGATATTATTCTGCAGACCGAAGTGAATAATTTCCCAGGGACATAAAGAAAAGGTGGAACCATTACAGGAAATTAATTTTATTCATTTGATTACAAATTACACAATTTTTTTTTCTGATCCCAGCTGATGATTATAA
The DNA here is from genome assembly GCA_026289955.1 of Argiope argentata. NCBI lineage: Eukaryota > Metazoa > Arthropoda > Arachnida > Araneae > Araneidae > Argiope > Argiope argentata. The sequence continues at coordinate 11,383 of JAOUZG010031307.1, forward strand.
GTAAATTCATTCGATATGAATACGATCAATTTTTTAGATAAAAAGAGGAGTATATAGGCATCAGAGCTTGTAGTCATATATAATGTTGCTTGCTTTAAAAACGTCTGTCTAAACAAAATAAAATTGCATTCCATTGAGAAACTTGATCATAACAGAATGGTCCTAATTTTTTTTAAAAAAAAATTCCAAAGTTTAAAGAACTTTAATTTTAAATACACTAATGGCAGTAAGAAATTAATATTTTCTAAGGCAAATTCAAAAATTATAAAAACTTGCAACTTCATTTTCAATTAATAATCAAATTTCTATCAATAATTATCGATAGTTTTGCTGAAAATTATACAACTCTTAATATAGGTATTTCATGATTGTTCAAGTTTTTTTTACTGCATTTTGTCTTCACCAGTCATTCAGATGGATGATGCCCAAATCAAAAACAGAAAATACAAATTTAATGTTTAAAAAAAAGACAAAAGTTGCAAGGGATTTATTCCAAAAACCTAACAACTGAAAAAATATATGCATTTAATTATTTTAATCCTACCGCAGGAACCAAATAATATAAAGCAAATTACTATATTGGTAAACTTAAATAACGAATTTTTGGTTGCAAAGCGATTAAGTAAAATAAGAGAAATAACCATTAAAGAACACATTCATCCACATAAGATGTATTTTTTTTATAAATACGGAGTAAAATACGACATCAATAGCAAGAAACTTTGGTAAAAAAAACTTCTGCAATTGTTTGAACTACATATAACATAAAGAATTAAAGGAAATTTCTTCAAATATTAAAAATTAAAAATATCTAACTCTAACTAGATAATGATTACTACCGCGAAATAAAAACATTTCATGTAAAATTTTTCATTTACATTCCACATGAAAAATATTTTTTTCTGCTTTAATAATGCAGATATCTTTAAAAAAATTATCTATTTTCTAGCAGTTTTTCATTTTGGATAAAATGAACTATATTTAGTGCGAATATATAAAGTTTCTCAAGAAAATTATTATTATTCAAATATGGAACAGCTTAAAAAATGTTTGCCCACACTTTCCTCCATTTTCAAAAGAGTATGGGGAAAAAATTTTCAAATAACTTGTGGTGGCTAAGAAATGATAAATATTTAAAAAAAACCCAACTGCAATAGCGGCAGAACTTTTAAAAAGAATTCTTAAACCGCAGGAAAAGTAATCAGTCGCTTGAACAAATTGATATAATTTTTAAAAATGTTAAAAAAGAATTTGGTAAGCTAAAAAGTCAAATTACAAAAGATCTTTTTGAAGAAAAGGGAAGGAATGGGGAAAAAAAGAGGTCACAGTTGCGAGAAAAAAAGAATGATCTCGGAAAGTTTCACCTTGAATGACTTTTAAATTTGTTTCTCTTTTTTAAGCGATTTGAACATATTGTGTCTAATTGCCACTCAGGCGCCGACGACAAACCCTGTTTTGTGATTTGTTTATTTCTTTTATTCTTTTCTCATTTAGGGTTTATTTCCTAAGCCAAAGAGATAAGGAAACGGAAGAAACCAAGAAAGAATTATTTGGAACTATTTTTCTTAAAGTCAGAGAATCATTTCCTGCGTTGAACAAAATTAAGGTACAAAGTAACTGTTTTATAAATGAGTTAATCAAGTAATTGATAAAAAAAGATTTTTTACTAAAAATATTTCTATTGTTTTTCCTTTTATTTTTCACGCCTTTCTTTTCAACGTTATAAGTTTTCAATCAATTAAGAAAGACATCAAATATATTTATTAATGAATCATTTTTGTAATTTTTTTATATTAAAAAGGGATTCAAATGATGTTCCAAAATTTTAAAATATATTATATATATTTTTTACCTATTTTTACAAATTAGTGTCTCAAAAGAAAGCAAATTGGGAATTTATTTTAATTTCCCACGGAAGGACATGATTTGTTCAATGATAAAAAACAATTAAATGCAGCTGTCGAAATTAAGATACAAGGACACACATCGAGCCTGGCTAAAACGAAACGGCGAAATTGGGAGATATTTTTCACTTAATGATTTTATTAAGGAATATTTTTTGAATTTCATTGCAAAATATCCAATTAATAATGACAATTATTGTATTTCATATTTAGGTATTCTGTGGAGGATACTTCATAGACCATATTAAAATATTATCCCTTCATTTATAGATTAAAAACTAAAACATCAGCATTTCTTTCGACGTAGCGTTAGAAATTATTGATAAAAAATGATATTTGGTTGAATAGATAAGAGAAAATTGTAGAATATTTATATTATGTATAAAATATCTAATGAATGCTATTAAAATTGTAGGGATTGTATTACAGTTCTGTTTTATTTTGAAGTTTTTAATAAATGTTAGAAGAAAATTTGAGAATAGATAAATTCATTTTTAAATAGTGTTAAATGTATTCGATATTTTTTTCTATTTTTTTCGTGATATCAATTTTAAAAAATGCAAATTATATTTAAAAAATCTATTAATTTTCTCTTTTCTCCTTAATTAATATAGCTGAAGATATATTTGATAATTTATTCATTTGCGCTTATTCTATTAATACTGTATGGCAACGTAAATAAAAACTCTAAAATTGAAATTTTATTTTCTTATGAGATATGCACGATGTTTTTGCTAGACTTCTAGTGAAAATTTCTCTCTTTAGCATGAATTTTTTTCTTTGCTAATTTTCTCATTATTTAAAACTTTTTAAATGATGTCTCTAAATGATGTGTTTAAAAAGTAGGTGAACATTTTTGAAATACATTTTAAGGATTGAAATAACTTCTTTAGGATTTAACAAAGATTTCCGCTAGCATTTTCAGGAATACTCATAATTAAGTAGTGAACTTAGGTATCAGTATATATCATTTTATAATTTTATAATATAAAATAGTTCATAAGACTACTATATGGTTTCTAGATGTAAGTAAAATGCCAAAAAACATCTTATCAATTAGTTTTTGATAAGCATTTTTAAATTACTTATGGTGAAATAATGCTAATATTCTCCCCAAATTACTCTTAAAAATAAATTCCTTTATCCAATTACTTACATCTTTAATATCCTATGGTTCCAGATATTAATTCGCTTAATAAAACAAAGCACATGAATGTTTGTGTGCCAGAGCGTCCGGACGCACTATGAAATATAAATATTATTGCCATTTGGAATCACCTGCAATAAAGACAATAACCATAAAAAGTTATAAATCAGTTTATTTTAATCGTGAAGTAATATGGATATAGTATGACCCTTTCTGGGTCGTGTAGCCTCCATCCTTGTCACATACAAGGGGCGGCACGTAAGCGAAAGAAATTATCCCACAGCACAATGTTAGTGTCACTAAGCCTAGCTTTGAAATAAAATCTCAAAAATAAAAAATATGTCCTGACGTAGTCACTTTTGCTATTTTTTTAGAAAATTAATTCATTCTTGATAAGGGTATATTCTTTCTCTCCGAAATAGCGTTTTCTTGCTATAATAAATTGAAACCAAGGCTTTCAGTAATAGAAATAGAAGTTCAGAAAATGTATTCGAAAGCTACGAAAAAGGTAACAACCCGAAAAGATTACAAATACGTAATAATAGCGAAAAAGAAAGAAAGAAAATGGAGAAACGCGAAGGATTTTGTCAAGCGGAATGATACAAGATCCAGTTTTGTTCATTTATATTACTCTTACATCCTTCTCTACAATAGTTGATGTGCATGATATTAACTCTAAGCCTACCGGCAATTCACCGATCCATTAAAATTGCCATTGGAAACCGATCATTTGGTAACTTTAGTGTTAAAGTCAGATTATATAGGAGCACACTGAAGGTCTGGATACTAAAACTATATTTACTTCAAAAGAAATGAACACACGCAGCGATCTATAGGCGATTAAAAATCATTCCAGTTTTAAATGCGCATGTGCAGCATTGCCTCATGAGAGATGTTTATAGGGTAATATATATATGAAACGTCTTTCATATATGTATGCTCCCCCGATGTATATGTATCAAGAAAAGGTTGAAAGTAATAAAGCTACAATGTCTATTATTTTACAATCCGTATCAAACTTAGAAAGTAGGTGTTACAAGCTTAACGATTCATTCGGTTAGTAATTATTGAGAACTTCAAAATATAGGGGACATTATATGAAAATAAATGAAATAAAAGAAAGTATGTATTTTAATCATCATTTGAAACTCATTGGACAGAGGCTAAATTGTTAATTCAGATACAGATTCTTTATGAGTCATGCTAGCATGCATTCAAGCTGAAAAAAGGGAGAGGAATCTGATAATATTTAACAGCCCAGGAGGATGCCATCACATCTCGAAAAAGAAATCGAAATTAAAACTCAAGAATTATTTTTACATTAGTTTCAAATAAGTAAATTTATAGCTGTTTGATTCTAAGAGATGTATTAAGTTTGCGCTACTCTAAAATTCGATAATTTCAAGTGGTTAGAACAGAATTCTATTATTATAAATAATAATTTCAATTAAGTTCGTAAGAAATCTACATTGTACTGCATCGTAATACTCCAGAATAAAAAAACAAACGTTTCAAAATATACAAGGTAGGTATAACTAAATTTTCTCTATTCACAAAATTTTAGAAAAAGTTGTATGAAGTCAAATGGAACAAAATTTCATTATTTCTGAAGTATGTAAGTTGGTGCTCTCCCCAAAATTTGAAATAAGTTCAGTTGTTTGTCAATAGGTAGCGCTGCATCAAAACCGTAGTCGAATTTGTTATATAAAAAATAAAATAAAGGAAAATTGCTTTCAAATTCATTTTTTCAGATTCTTTCTATAAATTTTACCCTATATAGACAAAATGCACAGAATTACAAAATTCAAACAAACGCAAGATGAAGAAAATATTTTATTTAAACGTTCGACGAATTTTATTTAAATAGCAGAGATATAACAATTAAGAGAACCTGAACTACGCTTTAAATCAAATTACGATCTAAAATAAGCTGATAAAGAATGGTTTGGATTCATTTGATTTTGGCCGAGTTAATTGTTTTTGAAAAACATTAGAGCTTAAGCTTTATGAAAAAATTATTTAGGGTCGAGTTTTCTCGTAAGTTTTTTTTCTAAATAGTGGGATTGCAGCTGCAGCTCATTGAAAATATCTGAAGCCGAAAAAAGTGTTAGGTGAAGACAAATGTAGGATCATAGCATTCAATTTTTTTAAAAAATGAAGCATTCTGCTTGGCAAAAGAGAAAAACAAGTGGATATTTCTAGGGTTTTCGGTATTGCTACTGCTGTAGTAGAATTAGCCAAACTCTTACCATGGTAGTGCAGTTGCGAAAGCTACTGCAAATGAAATCAAGTCGATTTCCAAGGTGAGAATAGTTATACCTCGAATTTTACGCTACCCTCTGATAAGATTCAGATGTAGCAACAACCAATAAATGGCCATATTGGAAGTCAGCTAACATTTGAACTACATTTTATTGCCTGAATGATTGACGACTGCTCATGGCTCTGAAATATTTTGTGGACAAAAGCCAATTTTTCTTTAATTTCCATTGTGTGGTGCTAAAATGACAGTGCTACATTTATGATAGGGCCAAATATCTATCAGGAACAGACCACCACTGGACTCATCTCACGTTGTGTATATTGAAAAATATATACCAGTATATTATTGATTTTTTAGACTCCTTAATAGCAACCGCGTCACTGCCTTCAAAATATTTTTATGATGGAACACTACTTCACGTTGTCAGAATTATTTTGAATTTTCTTATAACATCATTTCACAGATGACCTTATGGTAAGTCAATATTTTATAGCCATCTGGCAACCCTGATTGCCTCATCCATCGTTCGATTTTAGGCGGTGAGATTATTTGAAAGAATTTTAGTCTAAAGACAGTCAGACGGTTTCTGATCTGAAACACAGCATTAGGCTTAGTATTCGTTTACTTCCACAGAACATATTAAGCTATACTGCAGGAAACATAGTTTTGAGAATGGAGTTTTTTACATTAAATAATGGGATGTTTACTGAGAATGTGTGTTGCCATTTTTCTTTATTTCACCTTTGCTGGACGACATTTTTTTTTTGTTTATTTTCAACGTCATTTTTTGAATGAAATATAACTTAGATTAAAATTTAGATACATACTAAAGGCTTTAAAAATAATTTAAGACATTCAACAAACAAATTAAAATGTATAGAGATCCACAAGGAAGAGAGTAATTTTTCTTTCATTCCACTAAAACAAGGTTTCTTTAATTTCCGTAGATTTAAGTCGCCAAACTTATTGAAAAGAAGGCAAGCAATAAATTCTGCTGACAAATCGCTTAAATCGAAAGTTACTTCCGCTGACGTTCCTTTTCTTCTTATCTGTGTTTGTGTGTTAAAGGAAACCTCGTCAACGGCACACAAAAGATCCCGACGCACGATCCAACCACCTAATCCCCGGGGAGCCAACTCCTTCCACCCAGCATCCCTAATCCACGACTTCCTTCCGTTCTTCCTTCCTCCGAAAGAAGCCCAATTACAACGGAATATCCAGTAAACTCCAAATTACTCCGAGAGGAAATTGTTGACTTTGCTGAAATTCCTTTGCGAAAGCCGCAGCTTTTACTTAATTGAATACTGGAGTAAGAGTCACGGTACTTGCAATTAAAATAATCGATTTCTGTTCTAATTTAAAACCTCTGCACAATAAAAGGAAGGTTGGTTATTTCTCCCTAATTTTCTCTTATCTAAATCCATTGATTATTAATCTGTCTTTTTAAATATATTTTAAAAATCCAACTTGAATATTGGATTTGCAATAAAAAGTTTGAGTGTTTTAATTGTATAAACAGAAGAACAGAATTTCCCTGTGCATAAATGATTTTGATTATATCTAAATTCCTATTATAATTGAAGACAATAATGGAATTTCTGAAAAAAAATATTAAAGTAACAAAATTGTACTGTTATATTAAAACAGAATTACTTTAAAGAATGCTTTAAGTTATTCTTATGATTTAAATTCTTATGGATTTGAATTATATGCTTGATCCATTGAAAATATTTACAGAAAACAGCGTTGCTTTGTGTAAAATCTATTAATATTTATTTTCATTAACTTTTTTCTATCTTACGTTGCGTTTTATAATATTTATCAATAAAGATTAAATTTTCTTTTTAAAAGAATATATTATAAAAGAAGTAATATTTTATTATACAATTTGATAATATATATGTATGAATTTATAAGATATGAAATTACCATTTATGATATAGTGATGGTAAAGTAAAAATAAAATATTTCAATAGGGTTCCAAAATTTCTTACTTTTTTAAATAAATTTCTTAATATTTTTTTTTATTTATTAATTTTCTCTGTGAATTAACATATAATCGCATATAAATTATTTTAACACAATTTAAAAACGTTTCCTATTGCATTCCTTAGTGAAAGTTTTTATTCAAATACTTAATAAATCTGTAACAATTTGCATTTTACCCAAATATGTGGAAAAATAATATTTATTAATTTTTCAGAGCCTTTGAAAAAAGTGTGCCAAGCATTTTCTTCATCTGTTATTTAAAAACTGCAACTAAACTCACAATTAAGAATACAAAGTCTCATCAAATAACTTAGAAAATTGCTTCTAAAATATTTTTTTATTTTGTAGAAGGGAATGGTAAAAATTAAATATATATATATTCTAGTGTTCTCTACATAGAATGATCATTAATAATTCAGATGCATTTTTTTAAATTCATATGTAAGATTAATTTCATTCTTCTATTTGAAAAATTTACAGAGATTTTAAAGAGATTATTCATGAGATATTATTTAGCGACTTAGACTCGGCTTTAATTGTATTTGTGTTTTTTTCTCAAGGCTTTAATTGTAATTTTCTAGTATAATATACATATAAAAAAGGTTTTTAAACAGGTAGTATCAGAAAATAGTGACATTATTCAATAGCTATCCGCATGCGCTTAAGTATCACATCAAAACAGGTTTTCTGATCATGTTGTAATTATCTAAAAAGCGCGAACTGTTAAAAGGCAATCCATCCCTTAGTATAAGCGCAATACCAATCATAATTAACTGGATGTATCTTCCAGCATTCAGCATATACACTCATTGTCCAACAAGTTAGAAACACAAGATCAATATTTTATTGAACTAACACGAATAACTCCTCTGATTCGTTTGAGCATGGAGTCTACAAGCTTCTGGAGTGCATTAACATGCAGAGAATACCATGCAGTATCTATGCAGCTTTTTAGATCTTGTAGATGGAAGAGGAGAATGCTGCCAGAAGCGTCTTTCCATCATAACCCACACATTTTCTATGGGGTTAAGTTCCGGGATATGCAGTGAGCAGAAAAGGTGTTGGAAGTCAGACTGATGCTCAGCAAACCAATTTTGAACACTTCTGGCACAATATAAAGTTGGATTATCGTGCATGAAGTAACCGTCGACATTAGGATAAACATGAGACATTTCAGGGTACACTTGACTTGTCAGCATATCTAGGTATCGCATGGCTGTTTATTTACCCTCGAAGAACACCAGGACATTACTTGCATGCCTTCAGAATATGATACAACCTCCAGATCCTTACACAGTCCGAGTAGGGCAAGACGGATTCATGGCCAAATTCAACCCTCCCTTAGTGCAAAATGAGATGTAACTTGACTCATCTGAAAAAATTAAACGTTTCAAATCCTCAGATTTCCACTGTCTTCTTTTCCGACAACCCTGCAAAGGACTTTTGGGACTCACAGGAATTCGACTATTCATTCCTGTCCTCTGCAGTTCTCAGTGTATGGCTCGAGCTGAAATTTGTTGGGAAAAGCCTTGGTTGATGATTTGTGACAAATCAATTGCATTAGAATCCCTGTTCTGCAGTACAAACATATAT